>SNQJ01S0045647.1:107005-122910 GCA_010110895.2 Picea sitchensis | reverse complement strand
AAAAAGAACTCTTTCACTTGGACTCCAGCAGCTGCTCAAGCTTTTCAAACCTTGAAGACGACAATGTGCACCACTCCAGTTCTGGCCCTTCTGTTTTGCATATTTTATATATCTGGTATCTTGCACCGTTGTCCAAAATATGCATCAAGTGTCAAGGCAGAAATGTCACCTCACAAATTTAAATAAATCATAAATAATACTTTTTGTTGGATAATGCCTCTCTTTGCTTACTTCCTTATGAGAGAGCATCCCTATGCTTAAGTACGTCTTTATCAATATACTTCTTTTCTTCCAATTTATCTATCTTAGGGTGCATGCCATTGAAAGTAATTTTTCTCTCATTGCTTTATGCTTGGGATGAAGGTTGTTTTGACTGAATGGAAGAGGATACGAATGACACAGAGCTTGGTGAACTAGTTGGTTATTTTCATTTATCCATTTGGGGATCAATAAGCAACACTTTGTAGTTTATTGAGACTTGAACTAATTGGGCCATAGAAGCAACGAATGCAACATGAAGCATTGAACGCAAAGGAGGAGGTGGTGGAAATGGGTTATCAAACCAACGAGCAATGCCAAAAGGAGGATTTGCAAGAATATTTTCCAAACCATCATTGGTTGGCTGCAAATGAGGTTATCTGCAATACTCGGATGTTGTTGTAGATGAGGATTAGGAGGAGCTTCGAGGGGTGGCAAGGCAGGCCACAGGATGTCCAACAAGGTTTAGGTAGCCGATTTGGACCAGCTGATTGAACTCTTCAAAGTTGGCATCAAAATGTATTGAGAATCCCATCTTCTTGTTTCCCAAACACATTGGGCACTCCTCCTATTCTGCCCCTGTTACCTCTATTTCCACTATGGTTACTTCCCCGACTAAAAAATATCATCTATATGCATCATCATTCAAATTAGAAAAAATACAAAACACAATATATCAAACATGTAACACAATTTTGGTTGAAATGACTTAGTTATGGCTCTGAAAAAGACAAAGTGATTCAAGCATGCAAGGGAACAATGAGTGGGAATGAAGCAAAACATGGAAGCAAAACCATATCCTCTCAGGCAACCTTCTCAATATTTTTCTTTCAAAATATGATCTGTATACTTCTTTGCAAAAAATTCTTCACATGAATAGTCTATTATTTCTTTGAAAAAGGGAAATGAATGTAAAATGAATTAATAAATGACAAGGAAATAATGATAAAGGGAATTGTAATTAGCGAAAAATGATATTAAATGACAATAATGCATGAAGAATACATGTTCATCGTCTATGAATAGTCAATCATTTTTGTTCACAAATTGTATCATTCTCCATTGTAAATCTAACAATCTGTCTAAAGTTCATTTCATAATATTCATAACAATTCCCAAAACATTCATGTATGCCTAGATTATTTCTTTTCTTTTCAAACTGTATAATAATATAAGTTCACACCATCAAAATCAAGTGATAAATTTCCCATATAACATCCTTTGCCGAGAGAATAGAATTAATTCCATATATAGGTATTTCATCATAAATCAATCTAATAGACCTTCCTTAGAGGCTTCTCTTAATCAATTACACAAATAAGGGGGAAATCATGAAATTAAAATGAAAAAATGATTTGGGAAATATGGGAATAATGCTTGGAAAGTGATAAATCATGTGGGGAAAATGCCATTTATGTAAAAGATAAACTTTTCATTTATATATTAAACCTTTAATCATTTGCCACATAAGCATTTTCCCTTTTTACTTTAACAACTCAAAACTGAAATCAGAGTTTAACTTTGTAAATTACTTGAATTTTTAGTTGGTAATGAATTCAACAAACATTTACTTATTTTATAGTCAAACCCAATTCAAAATATCATATATATTCGAGACTGTGAAAAAGATGATATCAAAACAAATTTAGAACAATAGGCTTAGAATTATAACCATAAGGAGAGAGAATGGGTGTGGCCTTAAAACTTAATAATGATCAGAGTATGAGTTGAACGAGGAAAACGAGCTCAAAAAAATCATACACAGTTAAACTATCTCATCGATACCAACAAGAATATGAACTTCAAGGGACAAAAAGGATTTGGGTAACAAAAAAAAAAAAGGGTTTAGTGCTACAACCATCATGAAAATCAAAGGGAACATAACCTTGACAAAGAATAAGAGTAAGGTTGTGCATAGGATGTGCATGAATCCAAAACAAAACACAGACCATAACTCTACCATAGACTATGAGCACAAATTGGAGCTTGAGGTTTAAAATGAGCATGGTGTGGTTGTAGAGAGCATCATTTCTATCGGGACTATGTGCCATTTAACCATTCAACACATATGACCAATATTAGAACCCCTGTCAATAGAGAAGGATACCAATGCAAAATTCCCATTCTCTTAATAAGTACAGGTTCAAATATATGTAATGAAATCAACAAATATGAAAATGGATTCGAGTAATATCATTGATGGCCATATAAAAATTGCAACAATGAACATATTTGAACTCAAACCCAAGCCAAGACTCGACATATATCTATTATAGCTGACATGGGTTCAACACATAACCATACTCAACAATAAACAAAGAGTTTTTGAAGGCTAGTCACAACAACAATGGATAGATTGTATTCAAGTTCGAACCAAGGTCGAAACTCATAAAATATTTATCATGATAAAATGGGTTTGAATCATTTTAGTTTTAGAACCATTACTCTACCAAATCTTCAGGAAAATGGAAAGTGATGAATGAATTAAGAGAAGAAAGCATACAATAGAGGGCAGAAACAAAAAACACTTTCTTTTCTTTTGCAAATAAAAACCCTCGAACAATATTAAAAATACTTCCATTTCTAGCAGTCAGATAACACAACCCCATGACATGCGAGTATGTGCCCGACTAGTTTCGATTCTGCTAGTCACAAAAAAAGAAAACTTCCATTTCATGAGAGAAAGTAGGGAAAAACACATGTACACTGACCACCTGTCAATTTTAGAGCCACAACTATTTCATCAACTCACAAAACTTATGAAAAATATGTTTCATAGATTGGCGAGTACATACCTTGCCAAGGAGCGCTTTATACCAATATTGGAGGCCGAGACGGTTGTCGCAACCAACAAGAGGAGGGTTTCCAAGGCTAATCTTAAGCTCTTCTTCCACAAACCAAACTCAAACGAAATGACCAAAACCTCAAATAACATGTGATGGTAAAGCGTAGACCTATGGGAGTTAATTCCCATGTCCTTTCCATTCAATGCATGACCAACCCATCACGTTGATTTTCCAACTATATACCATATACTCCATGCCAAACTCAATGTGCTTTAATTCATGCACATTGAACCTCATCACCAATTAAATCATATAACCTTTCAACATATACCATGCACCATGCCAACCTCGAGGTTTATACCATTTGCCAATATGTTATCACAAACATATACCATATCAACTTTAAACTTATATCAACTACATACCACTTCAATCATATGCATTGTAATATGTTGCACACATATCTTTTGTATATAGTATAATCATGCCAATCAAAATATATGACTCGAACAATCATATGTATATTTTTATATAATTCCAAATCAACTCATAGAGTTTGAAAAACCAAAAAATTCATACCTTGACATGTTTTCAATATGTATTGATTGCATTGTTCCTTGCCACATAGAAAATGGCAAACACACTGATCTGGAACTAGGGGTGACACTGATACCAAACTTGATTTGGTTCTAGGCCACTTAATTAAGGCTAGATTTACAAATTTGGATCTATTGAACTTGATTGCATCAAAGGTGGAAAGATGTACTTATGAAGGCTTGAATATTAACTTGGTGAATCTGTTGTTAATCTCATAATCCATTACTGAATGAATTTAATAATCATAATTTCGGAAATAAAAAAATGCATAAGAAAACATGAGACAAGATATCATTGAGTTGTTAACAGAGTTCACTAGGCCATCATGGCTACATCTCTGGATCCGTTTAGAATACAAATCATTGTATTGTCCTTCCTTTGAAAGGGCTGAAATCTTCTCACAAAATGTGGCACATGCTCCTTACAGGGATGAAACCAAGAGCAACCTTAAGGCTCTCACATAAGTGACATTTCTTCAGACACCAGAAGGACTACATTTGAGCTTTCTCTCCACCAAGGGATGATCCATAAAGGATTCATCCAAAGATGAAACCTTGAGTTTTCATAAGGAGTTTATATAGTTTTCCTTAACTCTACAACTCAAGGAGACAAGATCCACAAATATAGGATCTAATAACAACTCAAGGACAAACATGAGAAATCATCTCAACCAACTCATGAGACCCTTAAATTCCTCCTTGAGACTAGGAAACCACTTGTGGTAAAGTGAGTAAGAGTCCAAACCAACTCATGAGACCCTTAACTTCCTCCTTGAGACTAGGAAACTAATTTCCCCTTAAAATTAGGAAACTAATTTGTGAGTTGGATTCTATCACAAAACTAATTTCCCATTCTTACAATTAAATGAATAATATGCGAGATTCTACCCACTTCAAACATTAATCATTTTTCCAATTTGCATGAATAATACATGAGTTTCTCACTCACTTAAAGTATTAATCATTTTTACACTTTAAATAAATCATTCATGAGTATTAATTATTCTTTACCACCTATCATCGATTAGTATTTTAATGATCTTCTCCATGGTGTGCAAAGTGACGATTCCTTATGTGGAGATCCTACTGGATCACACACACACACACACACATCAAACTCAAAGCAAACCATATAAACCATTACAAGTTTATATATCTCAAATCTTTAAACTTAATATGGTTTAAATGTCATAGTATAGGAAATAACTTTGATTTTCATTATGCATATAATCATAGGAACACAACATGCCCTTTGCAAATTTATTTCAAGAGTGCCATATTAACGTTTCCATGATGATGAGAAGTGAACATAGTTACTATAACCTAATGCTTTTTCAAATTTCCATATATCATACTTGATTGCAAACAAGCACGTTGCATCATCCGAACATGTGTATTCATAAACACCACAAGAATCTTGAATCAATACATCATTGCTTCAATGTACTATAACTGAAATGATGTCACAACCAAAACTGATGGTATGCCAACATGATTAGGGAAATGTTATGTCTGGAAATAGTCACTTTAGTGTGTTTTCTCCTAAGGGACCCCACCTATTATTATTTTATAATAAATATAGATAGGATTTGTAATACTTTGCAAGATTTTATAGTAGGTGATGAATTATGAGTCGACATTATGCTCCTTCCACATTTCCCATAAGATAAAGCCTAGGAACAGTAGCCAAATTCTATTAAGAACAAGATTGAAAAAGACTTTACAACACCATTTTTCTATGGTAGATCTCACACTGGTGCCATCTCTATCCAACTATTTGAAGGTAGTATCACCTTGATCCCATAAGGAAATTGCTAAATAGTATCTACCAAGAAGATGGGCATTGGTTTCCTCTGCCTCCTAACATAGGACACATCTAGATGGTCCCTCACATCCACACTTACAAAGCTGGTCCCAAGTCAGAATATTGTTTCAGGCTACCAACCATAGGAAAGTGGAGATCTTAAGAAAAATATTTTGCATACATATTTTTGCTCAAATGTCTTCCTTCGGTAGAAGATAATGCCTGGTTGCTAGGTGGTATGCTTCTTTCATAGTGTAGTTGCCTCTGGGTTTATATCTCCAACCTAGTTTGTCTGGTCCCTGATTAACTTTAAGTCTTTGTTGTTGAAGTTCTTCCCAGAACTCATCCCAATCTTGATCCAACTGCATCTAGCATGGACATTTCAACAATACTTGCATTTATCTTTTCCTAGCTTGCTACCTTGACTTGGCTTAGCAAAGTAGAACTAAAAACATACCATGAATCTCATTGAAAAGATTCAATTCATTCATGTATTTCAACAAACTATTTATAGGAAACCTTTAACCATTTTATAACTAGACTTTATAATATCCAAATGAGAATACGGTTCTATGAGAAAATACTCCTTAATGCATCGAATGATAATAAATTAAGACTCCTAATTTCTTCTTATAATTTCCTTAGTAAAAGCAACCTTTTTCAATCAAGAGTATCGTCAAACATACAATAGACATTCCCTAAACCTCTATTAAGAAGTACCAATCTGCTACCAATATAAATTGCCATGAAAATATAATAATAATGCAATTGAATGGAGGTAATTAAAGATAATTTACGTCAATTTACAAGTGATGCTTACTCCCAATTTGACTTTGATCCTTTGTATGCCAAATCCACCATAATCAAGTTCACATTAGATTTTCCAACATACTTTCAAGATCCTTTTCCTTACTTTTGTTAAAATAAATATAACATAAAATAAAATAGATTTCTCATACTAGTGACTTGGTTAGTAACACTATAAATCCATATGTGACTAAACATGTACACAACCAAATTAGGAAATAAACTATAATCTGAATACCAATGAAAGTATACATGATCGATAGGTAATTTCCTCAATTATAGCAATGTTCCATCCATCATCTCCAATTTCCTTACCATTTACAACTCTCATGGTGCCCACTAGTTTCCTCCCAACCATACTCTGGGAAAACTTCTTTCCTTGAGACCCCCCAAGTTATGTGGGCTCATAATCAGTTTTGGGTGTAGAGTATACTTAGCTTGGATTTTACCATCCACTAGAAAACATCCAAGTTAGTCATACTAGCTTCCTTATATATCCCATTTACCATTCCAGTTAAGTTATTCATGCTGGCATAACTTTTGCAACATTTCTATACTCTACAAGTTACACCTAAACCATGGATCCCCCCTTCTATTTATAGACCTCATGAGGCTAGCCACCTCACCCCCTTCATGCAATTCTTAATTTCTTAATTAGTAATTCCCTTATTATTCATCACTCTCCCCCCATGTGTCCTCCCCATTTTGTTTTCCCGTAAATAAATAATTCAAAATTTTAAATAAAATAATAGTATATTTAAGATCCCCCTAAAAGTGGGTAGTTAATTTATGAATTAAGTGGCGTATTTTTAATTTTACCTTAGCTTAATTTGGCATTTGGAAGAATTAGTTGTTGGGGGGTAAGGTCATCCCACCTTACTGTGCGCCCCCAATCATAACAACCCATATATTGTGCAAATAGAGACTCCACACCTCTATTAAGGATTCATTGGTTATGGCTCACACCCATCATTTGGCAAGTTGGCAAGGCTTTGCCTTGTATCCTACACATACAAATAATCACACACATATCACATAGATCGATATCATATAAGCATCATAGTAATTAATTTCTCAATTTTACTAGTTACCCTCCATGGATATTTATTGCTTGACTACCAAACAAAAGCTCTCCCAAACAACCATATCTACTTGTGTCCCCCTCATGTGACCAATTTATTTCTCTACTTAGATCAATGCAATCATGTCACAACACATGCATGTATATATAAAATATAAGAAATATAATATAAATGAAAGTAAATTGGTTTCATTAATATTTCACAACATTTAATTTGGCTTCCATAGACTTCCTCTTCATTCAATCAACTCCACCCAAGAGTCCTGCAGGTCCTGTCCACCTACCAAAACTCCAACTTGTTCATAACATAAGCATTTGTTTCATGATTCAAGCATATATATATCATAATGCATATGTTAATCAAATCAACAATTAGGAATATCAAACACATCCTATCAATCAAGTACATTTCACGTGTCATGTATATAGAGAATAGTCGTAAACATGGTCATTAAACTCTTTAGTTAAACCTCAAATTAGCCTCCTAATCCTTCTCAAAGCTGAGTTAGGAAAGGAGGGGCATTATGACCTGATGCATCCCTAGTTCTAGGTGGAGTATTTTATGTTTTCTATGGGCATTTTCATCTCCCTCTAAAACCATCTATTTTCTCAAATATGGAGTACTACACTAAGTAGTTTACCATAATGCCCATAAATTCTTGAATACCACCTCTACAAAAGCATGATCGACATGGATTTTCAATAGACAAGCTACAACTTATCATGCCCTTGTTTGACTCTCCCACACGATTCCCATTATGGTATCTATCTCATGATTTTGTAGATTTCTTTCTTTTTTCACATCATCCTTCTCTATCGACGCATCATAGTCTCTTTAGCAACTAATTTGCCAGTGCATCATACTCTCTTTAAAAACTAAAGACTACCTTTACCCCAACTCAAATATGCATTTTTCTTTCGGTGAATTGCTTCAGACTATGATATAACCTATGTTGTATGATCACAATCACCTCCAAACCTTTTCCAAACTCTAAATTCACTACCAAATATTTTTCAGCATCAAGAGTTTTTGTGTAAATAAGTATTCCATTTTCTGAGGTATGCAAATATGTAAGTAGTGATCATCATACTTAGGGAGACCACAAAATTCCACATAGAAGCTCAACTCAGAGTCTCACTTCTCCAACCACCATAGTACCTTCTCATAATCACCAAAAGGATCTAGATATAGCTAATACAAAGTTTGCTCCATCAATGGTAAACTAATTGAAGGTTTACTTGAATGTCGATGGAATGATTTGTTGGTTGGAAAATGAGATGGGATAAATAAATTAATCGTATAGCTTTCAAGTAAAAAGTGGGTGTGCTCCAAACCCTATTTTAATAGTCATCAAGTAGCACTATTATTCCTTAGCATCCCTATCCTCTTTGGTATCCTCAACCATGTCAGTAACACACCCACCTCTATGTTGTTTTTAATGGTCCAAATGAAATATTATATCCATGGGCTTGGTTGCCTAATCATCACAATTGTTAGGAATATGAATGTTGGCCCTCATTGCAGTGAGCACTGCACCTCAAAAAATTTAATTGATAGATTCCCTCAATTCTACTCCCACTTCTCTTACAATAGATGCAAGATTTGATATCTTGTGTTTACAAATGATTTGAAGATCTTACTACAAGAATACTTTGGAAAGAATTATGTCAATCATGAGCACCCATAATGGTCTTGGCATTTGATGGAAATTATCATGCTCTTGGAAGGCCAATGTTCTATTAAACTACATGCCATTCTATGGAAGGGCACAATGATTAGAAGATGGTATGAGGTGTGGGAAGGTGATGTAACATGGATCCCTACACTAAAAGTGTACAATCAGTGGATTTTACAAAAGATCATATAGAGAGCATCCATATATTCAAATACATAGGTTCAACTTCAAATAATTTTCAGCAAGAGGATGATAATGAATCACTTTTCCACCATTGGAGAAGGCGGTTTGTGCCAAAGTACACTAGGACTTCAGACAATCCAAATCCAATGGAATACCCCATAAATTGTCAACCTTCTTATTGTAAGAAGAAGAAAAGATAATCATAAAAGAATAGGTATATTGATGATCACATGGCACTCATAGTATTGATTATCCTTTGTAGAGTCAGCATGGGATGACAAACTTAACCAAAGAAAATCCATGTACTAGATGGATGTTTTGATGATATTTATTTCATTAGATATGATAGTTGGTATTCATTGCTTATATATATTCATGCAAGCTAGTGATTTTTATTTTGCCAATGAATCATAATAAGAATTTTCATGATGTTTTATTGCTTTGCATGTGCTATGGATTGATATGATTATCATCATTCATGATGTTGTGCTATCTTAATAACACATATGGTAATTATATAGGATGTTATGTAAACACTAGTTCTATTTTTAATGTTGAAGACAAGAAGAAGGGTTGGAGTAGTACTCACAAGTGGAGTTGAGTAGTTGGACTTCAATGCCTAGGGTTGAGTACCTAGTAGGAGTTTGGGAGGAAGTTTAAGTCAACCTTTTGAGATGCCTGGGGTATGCGAGTTAGTGTACAAGACTAGATTCCTACTTGTGCATATGATGCCTTAGTCCTTTGGGCCCTATTTAGGTCGATAGGCTTAACATTGACACCAAAAGTCATGAAGATGACTAGAGTTGTGATCACACTTCCCTGGAGTTGTGATGTGGACTTTCAATGCCTACTATGATCACTTGGGTGGCTCTTATACTAGTTACATCAAAGGGTGATGTGGAATATATGGAAAGAAAGTAAAAACCAATAAGTAACATAATTAAAGTTAACTTTGAGATGAAGTCCCTTGAAGGGGGGGAGTGTGGTGACCCATATTTTGAATTAATCATATAATTAGTAATGAAAATAAATACGTGATCTTAAAAAAAAATAATAAGTAATAGTGATGATAATAATAATAACAATAATAATAATAACAACAATAATAATAACAACAACAAAGATTTTAATAATAGTAGTAATCAAAATAAACTAACTAATTTATTACAAAAGTAAAAATAAAAGGAGAGAAATTACTAAAATGAAATTAAGGGAAAAGCTTAATAAAGAAAAGGCTAACTAAAAGCTACATGATTGAAGATAATAGTTAATTGATTGATGACAAGTGGAGCCCATGCATGGATGGATGTGAAGAATACCTATTTAATGGATATTGAGGAGGTTTTGAAGGCATATTTTGGTTGGAAAATCTTGATCTGGAGGGATTATACATGGAGCTTGGGCTTTGATTCGAAAGAGAGATAAATGAATAAAAGTTGGAATAGGTAGTTGAGTGATGGCTCATGGGATCTCAATTGTATTGACTAAGAGATTGGTTGGGAGGAGTATCATCTCCCACACTTGCTTACAAATGTCAAGAGTAAGAGGTTGGAGATCAATAATTCTACATTCACTTGGATTGTAAGTCAATTCACTTTGAATCTTTTAGGTATGACGCTCACAACTTGCTACCTCATGTTGATTATGCAATAAAAAATAAAATGTTATTTTTGTTTATTTGTTTAGAAGTATGAAAATGATGCTAAGTTTTATTTATGTTGATTTTAATTTTTGAGCATTACAACCATAGTCATCTATGATGGTCATAAAGTACAACTTGCCTCCCATAAACAACCTACTTATAGGTGTTGGGTAGGTGTTATATTCTTTGCATGTGTGTGTGTAGGTTGATCACACCCTACATTCACTTGGATTGTGTCAATTCACTGAATCTTTAGGTATGACGCTTCAACCTATACCCTGTTGATTACAATAAAAATAAAATGTTATTTTGTTTATTTGTTTAGAAGTATGAAAATGATGCTAAGTTTTATTTATGTTGATTTTAATTTTTGAGCATTACAACCATAGTCATCTATGATGGTCATAAAGTACAACTTGCCTCCCATAAACAACCTACTTATAGGTGTTGTAGGTGTTATATTCTTTGCATGTGTGGGGTGTCAATTTGGAGGACTGTGGTTCCACTCCATCCCTCCTTCTCTCTTTGTGTCGTATGTGTTGGGTGATTTCCTAGGGGGGGGTCAGGATTCCCCCCCTAGCTGACGGTTTTCGGGGCAGTGTCTTGAAATATTTTGCTAAGATAGCAAAAACCACCCCAAATGTTTTTGGGGCGCTGCCTTGAACCCTGTTGGCTCTGGGATACCGCCTGGAGCCGAATGATCCGTGTAACCAAGGGGGGAAATCTTGCCCCCCCTAGGAGAGAACCCAACAGACATGACACAAAAAGAGAAGGGTAGAGGGATCGTCAGCCACAATTGATCCAAGAGGATCTCCACACAAGGAATTATTACTTTCACACCATGGAGAAGATCAATAAAATGTTGATTGATGATAGGTGACAAAACATGCTTAATGTTTCATTTAAATTGTAAAAATGATTAATACTTTAAATATTGAGTGTGAGAAGCTCATGTCTTATTCATTCAAATTGGAAAAATGATTAATACTTGAAGTGAGTGGAAATTACTCATGTATTTTTCATTTAATTTGTTAAAAGGGAAATTAGTTTTGTGTGAGAATCCAGCTCACAATTTAGTTTCCTAGTTTCAAGGGGAGGTTAAGAGTCTCATGAGTTGGTTTGGGATTCTTCCTCATTATATCCCAAGTAGTTTCCTCGTCTCAAGGGGAAGTTAAGAGTCTCATAGGTTGGTTGAGATGCTTTCTCATTTTTTTTCCTTTGAGTTGTTATTAGATCCTAAATTTGTGGATCTTGTCTCCTTGAATTATGGTGTTGAGGAAACTATATAAACTCCTTATGTAAGCTCTGGGGATCACCCTTTTATGGATCCCCTTTAGGGATCTTAGAGGCGGGGATGATTTTAAGGATGGAAATTTATTTTAAAATGTAGAAACCTTAGCAAATATTACTAATCCTTCATATGCCAACTACAAAATGTTTGGCGATATTTTTGTAAAAATATTCAAATTTCTAAGAATTTTATATAGTTTGTATAAAATTTTGGCGATTTTTAAGGTAAAATAATTTTATCTTATAGAATTTGGGCGAATCATTTTTAGAATAGCAAATCTTTTTTGGGAAAAACCTTGGAAAATTAGCCCATGAGTGAAATTTAGCCCCTAAAATCATCCCTGCTTGGAGGAGAGCTCAAGAGATCTTGGAAGAAAGGAATTTATTTCTTCCGGTGTCTAAAGAAATGTCACTTATGTGAGAGCCTTAAGTTCTCTTTGTATAAGAGAAGGATGCTCTAGGAGTTCATCCCTTTATGGAACATGTGCCACATTTTGTGAGAAGCTTTTAACCCTTGCTATAGGAAGGATAATAAAGCAATTCATATTCGAAGTGGATCCAAAGACGTAGCCAATATGTCTGGTGAACTCCGTTAACACATGGGTGTCAAATTATATGTGTGAGTTTTGATTGCATTATCCCTTGATTAAGTAGATATTTAATTATACATATGCACATAATTATGACAATTTTTCTCATGTTCATATGCAATGCTTAGAAACCATTTGCTTATGTTCATATGTAATTAATCATCATTAAAATATCCTCATTGTTGAATTTTTGTAGAGAAAGATCTCACATAAATTTTTGGATCAASAGTTGTCAAATCTAATGCACCCCCCACACACATGCAAAGAATATAACACATACCCAACATTCTTCCACTTGTTASTTTCTTTGCTTACAGGGGGTGACACGATTACATGGTCAACAATCTAGGGCATCAATGCAAATTGTTTCTCTACACCAAAATAACTTCTCGGAGCTCACTGACTTTGTCAATGAATATGCAACATTCTTCAAAGTGYCAAGCTTCTCCAGCAACACCTTCTTGTCTTCAACCATGTCTCTCACAAAGTGATACTAAATATCAATATGCTTTGTCTTTTAATGATAAGCTAGGTTATTTGCGAGGAAGATTGCACTTTGATTGTTGTAATCTAACCTTACTACTTGTTGTACCAACCCAATACCTAAACACAATCTATGTGACCATAATGCTTCCTTGCAAGCATGAGTGTCTGCCATGTATTTAGCTTCTGTAGTTGATAGTGCCACTGTAGCCCTGATCTAGGTGGATATTGGTGGCCACCCACCTATTCCAACTGGCTCCTCTTGTCCGTTTTTAGTTCAACACGTTCTTCTGTACTTATTTGTAATTGTGGGTCCTACACTTCTGGGGCTATCTGAGGCCCTACGCATCTTCCAGGTGGATACTGGTGGCCTCTCACCTAATCCAAATGGCTTATTTTGTATGTTTTCATGTCATCACATGTTGTTGTACTTCCAGGGCCATTTTGGATCCCTAAACAATGTTTTTTGTCTCGCCATAGTCAAACTATAGATAGAGTAAGAGTTTGGGGGGTGTAATGTGTATATCTTTGAAAGACCTTTCCAACAGGCTATCACGCGCTTAAAATAGAGGTCGTATGCAAAAGTTATGACACCGGGAAGTTGAGGTACCAATTGACCCATAGGGGCCCACATGACTTTTGGAATTTCACCTCCCAGGGTTAGGTTTTGGATGTCTAGGGTTTTGACATTCATGAGTAATATCAAAAAGGCCTCTAGAGCATCATTGTAATCATTCCGCTCAGACGGATGCTCTTAGCAGCGACATCTCTTCTCAAAGATAACTACCACCATTCAAGCAAGTGTTTCAGTTCTGCAGTTTTACAGTTTCAACCTATTTCATTTATTCAATAGAAGATATTGTTCACTGGATATCTGTGTTGTTCTTCATATCTTTGTGTTTATTGTATTCAGTCTCTTAATCATTTCATCCCGCTCCTAAGGATCAGTGGTATAAGAGCGGTCTGCTCTTCATTTATTTTTCTTCGTGCATGTCCTTGACAAGATCTGGGTACAAGAAGTTGGGACTAAAACCAATCGAGCTGTTGCAAGATCGGTCAAGCTGAGCCCGACAACAACCCATGGGAGATGAAAATAAAGATGATGGAGCATGATATCCTTTTAAAATGTTGCTTGAGGAAGCCCTTGCACGACAAAGGAACGAAATGATGGAAAACTATGAGCAAATCCTTCGGCGGCTGCCCACAAGAGAAGCATCTTCATTAAGCATCCATGCAACCCCCTTCAAGGTACAAGTGAATTTTTATATTCCATTATTTGAAGGACTGATAGATGTGAATGTTGTAGATAAATGGTTGAATCTGCTCGAAGGGTATTTTTCGGTCCACAATGTTTCTGATAGGGAAAATATTAGTTTTGCACTCCTAAAGGTCGTCCCCCATGTTAAGGACTAGTGGGACACTTACTCTGAGCAAAGGTCCATAGAGGAATCTACAATATTTTTGGTTTCCCCTACATGGGATTTATTTCCGGGATTCCATTAAAGAACAATACTACCTCGTTGGAAGCTACGAGGACTAGTATACTAGATGGACCACCTTGCGTCAAGAAAGGGACCAAACAATACCATATTTCACCAATATTTTCCATACCTTGCGCACCAAATTGTGTATCAAAGAATCCGAGTGACATCTGGTGCTCAAATTTCGTGGTTGTTTGCATAGATACATTCAAACAAAAATGGATTTTTTTGACATCACCTCATTGGCTATGGCTTATAGATACGTTGTCAAGATCGAGCATAAATATAAGAAGAAGAGGTGAGAGTTTGGATCTGCAAACTCCTCACAGTCAAAGCAGGGAAAAGGCGACCCCAACCCACACAACAAGGGATAGAGAAAATATGGCCACTCTCAGGACAACCAGTCTAAGCTGCAACACAAGAAGGGCAATGAGAAGACGAAGGACACAGGAAAATGGTGTGAGTACCATAAAATCCCTTGGCACAACACTGAAGAATGCCACTCCAAGAAGTCACTCGTGGCCGAGCTGAAGGCATCCGAGTTAGAGGTCGATTTTGATTCCGAATCAAATCTCAAAGGAGGGAAGCAGATTATTGATGATGAACCTAGTGCCACCGTCGCTACTGTTGTAGGAAAATCTCCCTGCGGACAGGTAGATTGCCTCAAAGAGCTAGACCTTAACTCTAAGATAGAAAATGCTTAACGTGGACACTGACTTCCTTTCAGATCTACACAAACTAATACATGAGAAGGAAGGATGATGGAGGTACCTTTTAATCGACGTTTGTCCCTGCACGCTCCGAATCGAGTTTCGAACTCTCGCTTCTCGTTGAGTCCTGTAGACAAACAAAGTACAACCACTTACTACTCTATTGATGTTAGCTTGAAAACATATCTATCTATCAACGATAAGTTCATGTAAAATCAGACACAAACTAGAAAGAAACAAGCCAAGCGTGTCATATTAATGAGAATAACGACAACAATACTTACAATCATAGATGCGAATGTGACAGCTTCGTCAAGTCCCCTTCATCTAACCCTTGCTCGACAGATCCACGACCTGGATGATAGCAGCTTCACCGATCACTCTTCTTCAACTGACTGTGTGTTTCCTATGAGATCATAGGTTTCATGCTAGCAATTCTTCCCCCCTTTTTCACCATCATAGAGCCTGCTTATATAGGTTAAGAGGAGCTTAACTTCTTGAGTTATCTTTAGAACAAG
>SNQJ01S0045647.1:96985-106995 GCA_010110895.2 Picea sitchensis | reverse complement strand
TTTTTATTGTTTGCATATGAATAATGATTAATTCAAAACAATGCTCGTCTTGCTAATTGTCTTCTTGGATGAATGAAAATCAGATCAACACAAGCAAGAATCATACAAACAATACACCCTCTCATTGTAATCAAAACGAGAAGTGAAAGAAAAGAAATAATCAAAGAAAAACCAAGAACTTCACACCAAAAGAAATGTCGAAGAACAATGATCTTAACCAAAATCAAAATGAAGAGACCTGTAGGCCTTTGATGACCCTCACCGGAGTTTTTCATTCAGTTAAAAAGAGAGAAAGACAATGCATGGGTTTCAAACTCCAAATGACAGAAAAACTCAACAACAATAGTGAAGAAGGCTACAAAATCCAAATAGCAAGATGTTCGTTCTTCAAAAAGATAGATGTCAAGGCTGGAAGGGAAGAAGCATTGACTCACAAGGTGACCCAGCAAGAGAAACACAGAGATAAAACTCTGAAAAAGGTAATTCTGGAAGGTTTCTTGGTCAAAGAGGGGCTGGCACTCTGTTGTCAAGGAAAAGGAGCGTTATAGCGCTCTGTGTAAGGAACTCAGGGAGCGCTGGCGCTCTGTTAACACTGGGACAGGGGCGCTAGGGTCAAAAACTCCTAAAAGTGTCAAAAAATCCAAAATTGCAATTTCAGTCTCGACAATTAGGCTGAGTGTGATGGGGTAGGGAGTCAATCAGCTCATGAAACCAATCAAAAGAGGAGTGAACCAGGTTTGAAACAATCAAGGGGTAAAACAAGGTCTATGAGGAGAAATCAAAACAAAAAGTTTCGATTTGAGGACTCCCCAGTGGAGTCGCCAGTTTCTGTTATAGGAAAATCTCCCTGCGGACAGGTAGATTGCCTCAAAGAGATAGACCTTAACTCTAAGACAGAAAATGCTTAACGTGGACACTGACTTCCTTTCAGATCTACATAAACTAATACATGAGAAGGAAGGATGATGGAGGTACCTTTTAATCGACATTTGTCCCTGCACGCTCCGAATCGAGTTCCGAACTCTCGCTCCTCGCTGAGTCCTGTAGACAAACAAAGTACGACCACTTCCTACTCTATTGATGTTAGCTTGAAAATAGATCTATCTATCAACGATAAGTTCATGTAAAATTAGACACAAAATAGAAAGAAACAGGCCAAGCGTGTCATATTAATGAGAATAACGACAATAGTACTTACAATCGTAGATGCGAATGCGATAGCTTCGTCAAGTCCCCTTCGTCTAACCCTTGCTCGACAGATCCACGACCTAGATAATAGCAGCTTCACTGATCACTCTTCTTCAACTGACTGTGTGTTTCCTATGAGATCATAGGTTTCATGCTAGCAATTCTTCCCCCCTTTTTCACCATCATAGAGCCTGCTTATATAGGTTAAGAGGAGCTTAACTTCTTGAGTTATCTTTAAAACAAGTTGAGGAATTCCCTCCTTGGATCAGGGATCTCCTGATGGAACCAAGAATTCGAATGAAACTGCCTTCTAAACTTGAAAGATCCTCCCCTTATTCTCCTCAACGGGCCAACTATTGCCTCAGATTAGGCAGCGCTCCTTCAAAAGGGGCATTAGGGCGCTATAACGCTCCCTAGGAAGCTTGAGGGGGGCACCAGTGCTCCAAATATGGATAGCGCTCCTCTTGAGGGGCAGAGGAGCGTTATAATGCTCCCTAAGACCTTATAGGGGAGCGCCAATGCTCCTAAGGCTGATCTAGGGGAGCTCTCCTCTTCAAAACCTTTGTTTAAGAGCTCTTCTCAGGTGATAAAAGTTCCTTGACTCCAGTTAATCATTCTTCCTCCTCCAAACCAAGTGTCTGAGCTATTATAGACGTCTCTTTGGTGTCGTCATTGTGGCAGTATGCTCTGTTTGATGTTTGCAACACTTGCGACAGTCGATAGGATCATGCGACACTTATGACACTTATCAAAGTGAGCAATATTGAGGTGTAACAGCTACGACCAAAGTCTGACCAAGAAAACCAGAAGAACCAGAGGAAGGGGAACGCCTCTTTCACTCACAGATGTGGGTAAAGGGGGGCTCCACTTAATTTCATTGTCGATAGCGACAGTCAGAAGAACCTGATTTCAAAATAGGTCATCAAGCAATTGGACCTGCCAGTGAAACTGCACCCACAACCCTACACCATCGGTTGGCTTCACTAAGGAAGAGATCTCCGTGTCAGCCAACATTGTTGTCTTCCCTACGACATCAAGCCTTTCAAAGATGAGGTATTGTGTGATATTTCTTCCCTTGAAGTTTGTGATGTTCTTTTAGGACAACCATATTTTTGGAAGCGTCATGTTGTGTATGAGTCTAGACCTTGCAGTGTTATTATTACTTTGGGTAGACAATTGTACAGGATACCAGAGGTAGCACCACCTACCACTATTTCTTTAATCTCTGCTAAGCAATGCAGTAAGGTCATTTCACAAACCGAGAAGTTCATTTTCTTTATGATCCGTGCTCATAGTAAGCAAAATGTCACTGCCACTTCTGTGGCCTATACCTAGAGCCTCTCTTTCAGTAGAATCACGTGGACGGGATCGAGGAAGAATACAGAGACATCTTCTCCTCACCCACTGGGGTACCGATGCACTGCCAAGTCAAGCATCCAATTTATTTGACTCCCGATGCACCTCTACCTAATGGACCAGTCTAGCGTTGCTCGCTGATGGAAAATGAAAAAATCAGGCATCAAATCCAAGAGCTTCTTCAAAAGGGGCACATAAGAACCAACTCCTCCCCTTGCGGAAGCTTGATTGTACTAGTGCAGAAGAAGGACGGTACTTGGCGAGTCTGCATTGATTACATAGCCTTAAAAAAAATCACATTCAGGAATCGGTACCCAATTCCCAAGATTGATGACCTTCTTGACCAAATCAAGGGGGAAAAGTTCTTCAACAATATTGACCTAAAGTCTGGCTACCACCAGATTCCCATCGAACCAACTGATGTATGGAAGACAACCTTCAAATATAAAGAAGGTCTCTTCGAATGGCTGGTCATGCCCTTTGGCTTAACCAATGCACCAACCACTTTCATGCGGTTGATGGATGATGTATTAAGACCCTTCACCAATTCTCTTATGGTGGTATATTTGGATGATATCCTCATCTTTAGCAGAACTTGGGAGGAGCACATGCGGCATATTCAACAGTTTTTGAGCACTCTACGACAACATAAGCTATATTCCAACTTGGAAAAATCCTCTTTTGGCATGAACAAGGTCCAATACTTGGGCTACATTGTTGATGAACATGGAGTACATGTTGATCCAACTAATATGCAAGTCATTCGTGAATGTCCAGCCCCGAACACACTAACCGAGCTTTGGAGATTCTTGGGAGTCACCAACTTCTACCGACGGTTCATGTTGGGATTCTCCCATATTGCATGGGCCCTTAGATAGGTGACCAAGGGCAATGGCAGGGAAAATTTCATGTGGGGGAAGGAACAACAACAAGCATTCGATGATCTGAAGCATCACTTTTTCTCATCTCCAGTACTCTCCTTGCCCGATCTGCAACAATCGTTCTAGATTGAGACTGATGCATCTGACTATGATGTAAGCATAGTTCTCACTGAACATGGTCATCTGGTGGCATACCATAGTGAGACACTCTCAGGTACTGTCTGAAAATACCCCACCTATGACATCGAAATGCATTCCATTGTACAAGCTTGTCGTCAATGGAAGCATTACAATCTGGGAAAGGAGATGATAATCCACACTGATCACAAGCCTCTGCAGTTCATACAAACACATGGGAAATTCCAGAACGACTGCCATCAAAAGTGGTCCACCTACCTGCAACAGTTCCATCTCAACATCAATTATAAGACATGGATCTCAAATCATGTCGCTAACTTCCTCAGTCGACCTCCCATGGCTGCACTCACCATTGTGCTCCATTCCTGTGGACATGAGGCATCTGAGTGGCCCCAACTTTATCAACAAGCTTCGAACTTCATCGCCACCTATCAACTCTTGGGTATAGGCGCGACAGTCACCGATTTTCACATTCAGGACAAACTATTATGCCATCTCTGTGTTCCTACAAGTGAACATGCAAAGATGATTTGGGAAGCCCACTATAGTGGGATGGTAATACATTTTGGCATGGAGAAAACTGTGGCCGCTCTCTAGAAACGTTTTTATTGGCCAAAACTTCGACAAAACGTCAATAAGTATATAAAATCTTGCACTTCATGTGCCATTTCCAAGCCAACCATTCAAGAAGAAAGGCTTATACACCCCTCTTCCTACTCTCGAGAAGCCTTGGGATCTCAATGGATTACATGTCTAGCCTTTCATCCACCAAGCAAGGCAATGATTGCGTATTTGTGGTCATTGATCGGTTTTTGAAGATGGCCATCCTCACAGCCTGCAAGAAGAATATCACAATGACAAATACTGCTAAGATATTCTTCGAACGAGTGTGGGTCCATTTTGGGATACCACAGACCATCATCTCTGACCAGGAAAACAGGTTCCTCAACACATTTTGGTTGAGTCTCTGGTCACTATTGGACACCAACCTCACTAAATCCACTGCTTTCCACCCCCAAACAAATGACCAAACAAAGGTCATCAATCAGATGATTGTTCACATCCCGCGCATGTAAAAATATAAGCATCCACGTACATGGGATGAGAGTCTCCCCTATGTTCAACAAAGTTACAACATGGCTCTCCATAGCTCCACTGACCATAACCCATTTCAAGTGGGGATATGATTCCAACCCTTGGGTCCCATTGATTTTGCACTACCTCTTGCCACCACATAGACAGACTCTTCCCATGTTCAGTCTGAGACCGAAAAATCCAATAGATTCATTGAGCGGATTCATCACATCCGCCAACAGGTCTAGGATATTTTGCAAAAATCCAATGCTAAGTACAAGAAACTCCATGATCAGCACAGGGTACCGCACTAATTTAAGGTTGGAGACAAAGTCTGGTTATATTTGCAGAAGGAGCATCTCACAGGGTCCCATCAGAATCTCCTCCCACTTCACCATGGGCCTTACACTATCACCAAGGCTGTGGGTATCAATGCTTTTGAGCTCAACACTCCACCCTTCCTTGGCCTGCACCCCATGTTCGATGTAAACCTCCTTTGGCCATATTTTCCACCATTATTGGACACCTTCGAGATCGCAGAACAGTTGACACCAACAGAGCTCAACCCCGACTGCATGGAATAAGCATCCACAGATCAGATAATGGAGACACAGGTCAAGGGCACTTGCCAACAGAGGATCCAACTTTATCGGGTTGTCAAGGCAGGGCAATTCCTACACCAAGGCAAGTGGCTCACCTGGGGCCAAATCCAACATAAGTTTCTTCACTTAATGGGGATGCTCAACGCAATGGATACCATTGCTTCCTAAGGGAGGAGGATTGATCCAAGTGGATATTGGTGGCCACCCACCTATTCCAACTGGCTCCTCTTGTCCATTTTTAGTTCAACACGTTCTTTTGTACTTGTTTGTAATTATGGTTTCTACACTTCTAGGGTTGTCTTTGGCCCTACACATCTTCTAGGTGGATACTGGTGGCCTCTCACCTAATCCAACTGGCTTATTTTGTATGTTTTCATGTCACCACATGTTGTTGTACTTCTAGGGCTATTTTGGATCCCTAAACAATGTTTTTTTGGCTCTCCACAATTAAACTATAAACAAAGTTAGAGTTTGATGACATAATGTGTATTTCTCTGAAATACATTTCCAACGGGCTATCACGTGCTTAAAACAGAGGTCGTATGCAAAAGTTACAACACCGGGAAGTTGAGGTACCAACTTACCCATAGGGGCCCACATGACTTTTGACGTTTCACCTCCTATGGTTAGGTTTTTGGATGTCTAGGGTTTTGGCTTTCATGAGTAATATAAAAAAGGTCCCTGGAGCCTCATTGTAATCATTCTTCTCAGACGGATGCGCGTAGCAACCACATCTTTTCTTAAAGATAACTAGCACCATTCAAGCAAGTGTTTCAGTTATGTAGTTCTACAATTTCAGCCTATTTCATTTATTCAATAGAAGATATTGTTCACTGGATATCTGTGTTGTTCTTTATATCTCCGTGTTTATTGTATTCAGTCTGTTAATTAGTTCGTTCCGCTCCTAAATATGGATCAAGCCCGTCTTTTTCTCATCCAATTGATTTATTCTACAAATAGGTGAAACACATACCCACTTGAAGATCTTATGTGATCCATATCTCCATCCCAGTCTGCATCAACAAACCCATGTATTTCCAACACTCTACCCAATCCTAGTTTTCCTTGGTAGCACAATCCATAGCTATAAGTGCCACACAAATACTTGAAAACCCTCTTTACTGTTGTCCAATGCTCCTTCCTTGGTTTTTACATTTAACTTCTCAAAACTCCCATTTCATGTGCAATGTGTAGTCTAGTACAGATTATTGCATACATAAAACTGCCAACTGCACTAGCATATGGAACATGGGACATGTCATCTTCCTCTTCTTGTGTCTTGGGACACTGATTTGTAGATAAATTTACACCTACATTAATAGGAACCTTTATTGGTTTACTTTCTTGCGTATTAAACCTCTGTAATGTCGTATGAACATATTTTCTCTGATTCAACCATAGTTTCTTGTTTGCATGATCTCTTTTAATCTCCATTCCCAAAGTGAAGTTAGCAACACCAAGATCATTCATGTTAAATTTTTAGGATAAATGTGATTTTACCTCCTTGATAACAACCATGTTATTTCCTACCAACAACATGTCATTCACATATAACACTACATAAATGGAGTGATTACCAACCTACTTGGAATATACACAGTGATAAACCCTGCTTCTCACAAATCTCAGTCCAAGGATGCATGTGTCAAACTTTTGGTACCACATCCTAGGTGATTGATTCAAACCATATAATGACTTCTTTAGCTTATAGACTAGCTCTTTCTTTCCCTTCATGCAAAGCCTTCTGGCTGCTTCATGTAGATTTCTTCTCCCAGATCCCCATGTAGGAATGTTTTCTTCACATCCATCTTTTCTAATTCAAAATCAAAAGCAACAACAACAAATAAAAAAAGTCTAATAGAATTTAATTTGGAAACAAGATAAAAAATCTCACCAAAGTCAATTCCCTCTACTTGGGAATAACCTTTTGCTACTAATCGAGCTTTGTATTGTTGGATCATGTTGTCATTGATGTCAAAGGAACAATGTCTTGTCATAGTATATTGATGAAGTATGTATTGTCATTGTTTTAAATGAATGGATGTCAAGTGAAGTCATTGATAAATGAAGTCATGCATAGTTGAAGCTGGATCAATGTGTTGTCATTTATATATGATGCATAAATGATGTCATGCATAGATGAAGATGGATCAATGTGTTGTCATTGATATATGATGCATAGATGTATGGATTCATTAATGTATTGATTGTTGGATCATGTGGTCATGCATAGAATCAATGACAAAGGGACAATGCCATAGTGATGTATTGTCATGGGTTATTCTAGTTGGATTGATGTAAAGATGACTCATTATTGTCTTGTCATGGTTGATAGGAAGTACAAATGGATGAACTCCAAAGTGGTCCCCTTATGGTGAAATCCCTCATGGGAAGACGCTTTGCGGTTGAGTCATCCTAGAAGTATGGTTAGAGAACCCATGCTTAATTGTGGAATAATGAGATAAATATCAATGAGGTTGTCAATGAAAATGTCCTATATGGATAGTGTTTGTCATGCCATTTCTAGTGGTATGTGGAACATCACATAACTCCTCACGGTTAGAGAGTTATGGCCTTGTGAAGTTGGAGGACCCTCATGTGTTGGCTAGAAGCCCCAAAAGGTCAAAGAAGTCAAAGTGTTTACAAAGAAGAAATTATTTAAATAATAAAGAGAAGTGATGAAGTCAAAGAGGATTATTTGAATAATAAAGTTAATGGAGAACTTTCTAATTATAGAAAGTGGTTATTAGTGGATTAACCCTAAAAATTGTTAAGTTTCTTGCTTAAGCTCTTATTATTAATCCCGAGTTCAATAGTAATTATTACAGTTATAACAAAAACATAATAAGGATCTTACTAAAAGAAACAAGATCACATAGTACACAAGCATTTATCCTAGGAAACCTTCAAGGGGAAGAAATCCCAGCCAAAACTTCTTTAATATAGATTCAATAACCAAGTACAGTACCAGAATAACTCTCTCTTTACGAGAGACAAACTACCATGATGCTAGACTAGAAAATGATCAAAGAACCATAGCCAATCCAATGCCAATACAATAAACCAAACACTAGAGAATATCCTCTCCCAAGCAATGTGATTCTCTCTCTTCCTTCTTCCGACAACTGGTAACTGCAACTTCCTTCAATACTTGTGCACTAGATGAGTGAGCTGAGTGAGTGAACAAATTAGGCATTGACTTCCTTTATTTATACAAACTAAAAGCGTTGAAAGGAGGTGTCTCTTCAATGGCAGGGCTGACTTCTATTTTTGGGTAGTTAGAACCACTTTAATTTTCCTGGGGGGCAACTTCTTAATTTGCATATTACATTTAGGATTTGACCAATCCACAAAAGGGGATAAGAATATTCTTTGCAGTTACACAATATTTCAACACTCCCTCTTAACATGAAGGACATTCTTTATCTTTTGATAGGTCACTGGATGTCATCATCAACTAAACAATATCATCTAGGCAATATCATCAACTGGATAATCATCATCAACTGGACAACAACATCAATTGGATAACATCATCAACTGGGTAACAACATCCACTAGATAACATCATCAATTGGGCAACATCATCAACTGGATAACATCATCAACTGGGTAACATCATCAACTGGATAACATCATCAACTGGCTAGCACCATCAACTGGATAATAGGTGGCATCAATATAATCCACTTGGTCATCTGGCATCACGATCACTGACTAGTTCTCCATGAATCCATATTAAAGAAGTTTTGTTCTCTTTATCTTCATGCAAAAGATACTATTTCTTTCTTTCATCTTCACATAGAAGATATCTTATCTTCACACAAAAGATGTCTTATCTTCACACATAAGATATTCTATGAGTTTTTCCATGCCTTTTATGTTCTCACTTCTCTTGTAGTCATCTATCTCACCCATCCACTGGGGAGGACTACTGCCATAGCTTCACTCCTAGTCATCCCACATGAACTAGAGAAGCTAAGATGCTAGCCTGGGCAAGACTAGACTCACTTTCCATGATCCATGCAGGATCATGACACAAATCTCAAGAGACAACTAACCATTCCACATGGTCAAGGTTTGTGTTCCAGGCTACTCAATCCTTGGGTGGTCACACCCCTCTCTATGAGGGTATTCTAGCATGTCCCTGGAGTATCCAAAACTCAACACTTGGACAGAGGCTAACCTTGGAAAATTTTGTTAATGTTTATGCCATTATTATAGTTCTTTGCATTTCATTAGATAAGAGCATAATAAGAACAAGATCACTGAGAAATACACATTCACAAGAGACACAACATTTATCCTGGGAAACCCTCTAGGGGAAGAAAAGCCAGCAAAAACTTCCTTATCATAAATGGCTTATACAATGTTCAAGAGATAACTCAAACCAATACAGAAAGTCCTCCCCAAGAGACGCGCCACCCTTCTTCTCCTCTCTCCAACTGGTAATTGCAGCTTGCCTCATAAGAAAATGAGCAAGTGAGTTGTGTCTAAGAAGTGAGGCGCTAGCCTCTTATTTATATCAATCTGGCACGTGTGAAGAGTCACCATCTGGCAGGGTCGACCTCTCACTCTGGGTGGGTAAACCCACCTTTAATTAATTTTGGGCCTTCTATTATAACTACTGGGGCCAACTTCTTATTCTGCACTTTGTAATTGTCCGATGACCAATCCGCAAAAGGGGATTTGGTCCTTATACAATTACCGACATGATTAATCCTCAATGGGGATTAATCTAATAACAATAATAATAATAATGACATGATTA
>SNQJ01S0045647.1:68693-88073 GCA_010110895.2 Picea sitchensis | reverse complement strand
TGGGGATTTAGACCTACCTTTAGATTTAAATCTCCCCCCAAAGACTTATTTGTATCCCTATCTTTGGGAAGACCTCTTACAAATAAATCATTTGTGCTATAACTCTCCATGATTTTCCACCTCATCTCTTCTGATAACAAGGATGAAACTACATCCTCATACTTCAATTCATATTGAGTGGTACTGCCAATTGCTACAACTAGATTATCCCAAGAGTCTGAAAAATAGCATAACAAAGTAATATGCTTATCTTCTTCTGCAAGCATAATATTAACAGATCCAAGTTGACTTATCAGAGTATTGAAGGAATTTAGATTCTTTGTCACATAATCTCCATCTTCCATCCTAAGATGATACAACTTCTTTCAAAGAAGCAACATTTTTACCAAGGAATTTGACTGTTACAGTTCCCCAACTTTTCCCATAGTTCCTTGGCTGTAGATTCTCCTGATACATTCAGTAACACCAAATCTGCCAGGAAGAGTTGAATCTTACTCCTTTCTCTTCTATCCAACTTCTCCCAATATTTTTTTGACATACCAGTAGATTCAGTACTAGTAGTTTGTGTACCAATAGTTTGTGTACTAGTAGTTTTTGTACCAATAGGCTGTGTACTAGTAGGTCGTGTAACAGGATCCACAACGATCCATTGTTCTTTATATACAAGAAGGTCCTCCATCTTGAGCTTCCACAACTCAAAGTTTTTACCATTGAACTTCTCAACCTTGATTCTAGAACTACTTGCCATTATCTTTCAACACTCGAATCACCTCTGCAAATATCCCACTGAACCTAGGTTTATCAAGATCGAGCCAAACCCTCAAAAACAAAGGTGTCCCTCTGAAGCCAAAAATGTCCTCTGATACCATATGTAAGTTTTAAACCTGTGAAGTAAAGCAATGAATACATATTCTTAAGAAAAACACAAAGTAATCAATGGATCATACACATAGTACACATATATTTATGATGGAAACCCTTAACCGGGAGAAAACCAACCTTCCTTGGTGTCGTACCTCTCAGCTCTTCATTGTATTAATTTCACCATTTGCAATAATTGTATTTCAAATGGTGAAATTAATACAATGAAGAGTTGAGAGGTGCGACACCAAGGAAGGTTGGTTTTCTCCCAGTTAAGAGTTTCCAGCGTAAATATATGTGTACTATGTGTATGAGCCATCGATTACTTTGTGTTTTACTTAATAATCTATATGCATTGCTTTACTTCACAGGTTTAAAACTTACAATAGGTCCATAAATATCAGTATGAAAAATCTCCAATACTGCCTCTCTACACCTTGCCTTTCCTTTAGGGAACTCTCATGCATTTGCTTCCCAATGCTATAAGATTCATAGATATTTGCATGATTTTGTGTTTATGGTAACTTACACACCATGTTTAAGTTATGCAACAATAATGGAATAAAGAAGTTAAAGTGTCTATACCTCAAGTGCTAAGTTTTCCATAATTAATGCATGTTTCCAATGTACACTCTGCACCAAACTTGGCATTCAGTAGATATAGATCATCCTCCTCATAGCCTCATGCTATGATATAATAAGCCTTTAGAATTCCCTTGATGAGACATGTACCTCCTTTAAATTCAACTTCCACAACTTCCACATTCAAATTGTTTATTTGATTCACTAACATAAGTTTTTTCTTCAAATTGGGTATGCACATAAAGTTTTTAATGTTGTATGATTGTCCTATATGTAATAAAATAGGTACATCATGTTCACTAATAATATTCAAGGTTAATTCTTCTCCAAACTTGATATCTCCCATATTTTAAAATTCATTTTTTTTTTAACTAATCTTACCTACCAATCACATGTCTAGTCACAATAGAGTTAATGCACCAAGCATCTTTGACAATCCCTATCAAAATAAGTGAAGTGATCCTTGCACCTTTATCTCTATTTTTCTTAAAAAAATTATTGTCTTTCACACTACACTAGTATTTCTTCTTATGCTCATGTTTATTCTTGAAACAATCATGGGTTTAGTGTCCTTCTCTATTATACTGGTAACATACACTACTACAATTGGGGTCAAAATCTGATGTGAAATCGACATTAAAAAGTTCGACTAAACGTCAAATAGGAATCTCTCTAACATCGCTTATAGTTTGAGGTAGTGATGTTAGAAAATCAATGTTTGAAATGTCGTTTAAACGTTGAAAAACCCATTGTACTCACATGGAAAAATTTTCATGGAACACCCATTAAATGTCAGTTAACTGACATAACATCGACACCAAATCAACATTAACAACATCGATGAAGTGAGGATTTCCATATTAAAAAAATAATTCGCATTTGTTCGATGTATAACTAATGCTTGTGTTGTACCTTCGATGACAACCTAACATTTCTACTCACTAGGTCTTATATGGCTTGAAGTTTAGGGTTTGAGGGTTATGAGTTGGTTAAGGGTCATGGTTTATGGATTATAGTTTACAACGATGATAGTGCCAAGGATGATGTCGATGAGGACACCAACGATGATGACAACAATGATGAGAATTATGATGATTATGATTATGACAATGATTATGTTAATTACAATGAAAATAGGGGCTTAGGTATGCATGCTAAAATAGTCTTAGTACTAGCACAAATGGGGCAAAATTACATTAAACCATAACTTTTTAATTATAAAGGTGAAAATGGAAATTTGTCATCTCTTAAGAAACATCACTAAAGTCGCTTAAGAGACATCAAATGCACGATGTTGCTTAATCAACGTTTGTTGAGGGGTAAAGAAATAAATAAAAAATTGACAGATTTCACATGTTTTTACTAATTATATATATATATATATATATATATTTTTAATCAACAAATGTGAGTTCAAATGTCGAATTTCGATCCCAAATGTGGTAGTGGTATGGCATTCTTCTTTTGGGATCCATGTGCACTTTGCAAATTATCTTCAACATAATTTGTCTAATTGGGTTTCTTCCCTTGACATTTCTTCTTGTTTATTCTTACAATAAGTTCTCGATGAAAACTCTTATGTCTAAACTCATTTGGGAGTTTCTCTTCTTGAAGTAATATTCCTCTGAGTTCTTCAAGTGAAATAGTTCTAGATTTCTCTATGACCTCAACCTAGTAATGAAAGGTTAATAGTTAAAGCTACCAAGTATTAAGAATCCACAGAGTCACCAACAAATACAAGTTGGTTCTTCCCATCCTATATGTGGATCATATACTCAACACCATTCTCTATATCAACAAACTTCAAATCATACAACTGGTTGCATGAGTAGAGCGCTGCCACTTTTTCAAGTATTAATAAATGGTTAATAATTAAAGCTACCAAGTCTTTGGAAGCCACAAAATAACTGAAAACTACAAGTTGATTATTCACATCCTATATGTGGGTTAGACCCTCAACACCATTCTCTATGTCACCAAGCTTGAAATCATACAACTAGTTGCACAAGTAGAGTGTTGTCGCTTTTTTTGAGGTCTCATACACTTTCTGCAATGTGGTCTAAATATTATGTGAAATATTCAAAGTTATGAATCAAGGAATGATATGATTAAAAACAACATAATTGGTAATCTACTATACATATTCATAATGTGCTTCAAACTTTGATAATTCACTAATATCAACATGGACAATTTCCTTGCTTTCCATAATATTGAATAATTTCAATTTCATAAGAACATTATGAATGCAAAATTTTCAAGTGGAGTAATTCTTACTATTCCACTAGATGTTAGGTAAAGGAATTCTCAAAGATGTTGAAGCCATCCCCCCTTGTTTGGATAATGTGTGAATAATTCCCACACAAAAACAAAAAAACTTCACAAATTTCAAAATATCATCTAATATAAGTATCAAAAGTGTGTAGGAAGTTAACGATGGCTTATTGAATTGATGAAAGTTGGGTGTTGTTATCACCCCCACACGGGTTCAATTTTATACAATGATGCATAAATGAGTGGGATTAGGTTGGAGCCCTCAAAAACTTTGGATCAATATTCCTCAATCATGTCTTCTTAGTTGAACAAGACTTCTGTACTATGGTGGGACATTTTTGTTCTAGTTTTAAATCTAAAATAGAGAAAGCACCCCTTGGTCATGTTGATTGTAAGGTTATTGAGTACAAAATAAGTGTCTAGGGTTATCACAATGTGGTTATGACATCATGTTGTAAATTAATAACCATTTAAGTATCAAGAGTATCCATAATCAAACATGGCTCTTTAAATATATAGGATCAAAAAAACATACTCTAATAACATGTTCAAAGGAGCCATGAAAGTATTAGGAATACCTACGATAAATATAACTAGGCTCTATTACCATGTTGGAAAATATGAATGTTTTGTCTTGATAAAAAATCACAACCTACTTTGAAACCAAGTCATGTATAATCTTCATACATGAGTTGTTGTGCCTATCACTACTTTTTTAGGGCAAAGACTTACCATGCATTGTACACTCTGATAAACACACTCGACCTTGATATTTTATCAACTTTGCATACTTGTCTATTTGAAGGTTACACAACCTATTCAATAGAATGCCTAATTAAAAGTAGCATTTATGATTTTTTTGTTATCACAACATAATGCACCTCCTTTTGCAGAAGATATTGATTGTATCAGTGTATACCAATCATTGATGGATAATGCCCAAGAATGTTAACAAGTGATTTAATTAAGTTAACAATTCTTCTATGTCAATGCAAATTATGATAGAAAACTTGAATTGACCTATAAAGAAATAGATATAAAAGTACCATGAAATAACATATGAATAATTCAATTCATAGATATGCAAAAATATCAACTCTTTATTAACTTAACAACTATAATGATTTACAATAGATCTACAAAATATTACAAGTCTATCTAACAATTAATAATCAATAACTACACTAAGTTCTTACAACGCTCTAGTTCACAACCATAACACTTCCAACCTCTAGCTCACATACATAAATTTATGGCCTCTAGCTCACACATACAATAGGTCTACTTAATAAGTAGATTTCTCATATATGTATAAGTTTTCTAAACTTGGCTCTCATGCTTACCCTATCAAGCATTCTCAATACACTTAACAATGAAGGACCGTGAACAATATATAGATACAAAGGACAATGATCATATTTGAATATATCAAATAATAATTATCTAAACAATATATTAATGACGAGGTGACATAATTGAGAGTAGTATTGCTCAACCCTTATTCCTTGGGTATCAAATTTTGACTCAAACACCAAATCTTGTTGAACAAATTATAATGACTCGAGTGGTAGGAGAGAATTCAACATTACATACTTGATTTTGATTTCCCTATTGCTAATGCGAAAAGGTTTGTGTAATTATATGCTTCAACTACATATGCACAACATACTAAACATGTGCTCCATTCATTTCAACAATTATTGATAAATGTTTGATAACATCATGCCTAGATTTTCTATTAGGATCCGATCCTAACCCCTCTTCATGAGTCATTAGTTAGTAGGATATGTTTTCTATGTAATAAAGGCCAACATTAGTTAATAAGGCCTATTAAATAAATGATAATAAGTCAATGTAAGAAGACCTAATAGAAGCTTCCGCTTCTAGAAAGATCTTCCTCTAGAAGTTTCCTTAGAAGGTAGAATTAGTATAAATAAGAGTAGGAGGTATTGGATATTTTGTCTTGGAGATTATTGTAATAGAGCTCTGCTCTGCTGGAGGTTTCCCCCTCGAAGATGCAAGTGAACATTGATATCATTATTAAAGGTTCTCTTTCTGGTGTTATTATAGTATTATTTTGATAATGTTATGGATATATCATTGTTGTTCTGCCATTGCTTGCTAAATATTTTTATTCTGTATATTATATTATATATGGAATATTGCAAGTGGTATCAAAGCTCTTTCCAAGGAAAGGCTTGTGGGGTGATTTTGTTTTAGGGTAGAGATGTATTCTAACGTCTTTAAGCTACAAAGATATGTCATTATGCGCATAAACCCGCAGTCGGGGAATCATACATGCAAGAAATATAAGTGGTTTTTAAGCACACATTTGTTGGCCACCCTTGTAACCCATGTTGGTACCCCTTTGAGTGGTAGCGCATCAGACAACCCCTATATATGAATTGACCTAGATATCTTGAATCCGTTCGTAGATAAATCATTCGGCTACCTGACTACTATAGTGCTACCGAGAACAAAACTCGGGAATATACTCTCTAGTACCTGGGTAGTATGGCTAAGGGCACGATCTAGACTCCTTAGTTGGTGCCCTGAGATATTGGGTTGAGTACTACTGTTGGACCCCACACGTATATTAGATAGATATAACAGAGGGAAAACCCTTGTCTATAGAACCCTTGAATACCCAACACTTGGGACAAAAACATAAACAGAACAGACAAGATCTATTGTGATGTAACTTTGTCTCCTGCATTCTGGTTGCAAAATACCTACACATTTCTTCTTGTTAAGCATTTGGCCATTTCCTCACTACAATATTATTCAACTCGAAGTATAACTCTACAGGAGTTTAAAAAAAAGTCTAGGGCCTGCCAACACCCTTATTTGTAACCTATCCTATTGCATTCCTCTCTTCATTCTGATTGTAGTGATACCCTTCACCTTTAAGAAATTTTTTCTGTGGTCCCACCCTTTCTGAGACACCCTTATTTGGAACCTATTCCATTGGACTCCTCTCCTTGTCCTGATTCCTCGAGTACATATCACTTTTTGTGGCCCCGATTTCTGCTCTGACCGCTACCATGTTGATCCGGATTATTTTCGACACGAAATGAGAGCAGAGATATAATAAAGAAATGCACAGAGATATCACAGATATCCAATAATATAACATAAATGTATCAGAGATGCAACCATAAACACAAAGATACAGTAACATATTGATAGAATCGTTTGCTCCGTCATTTTTCTTTTCTTCCACCATGGAGGGTTTCTTGGGCGTACAATAGCGATTGTCTTCAAGAGAGACAAGCTCGAGACCCAACTTGCTATACTCGGACCTCATCAGGGACATGCATTGAAAAACGATCAAGAGCAGCCTGCTCTGATACCACTGATCCAGATTATTTTCGCACAAAATGAAAGTTGATATATAATAAAGAAATGCACAGAGATATCGTGGATATCCAATAATATAACAAAAAATTATCAGAGATGCAACCATAAACACAGAGATATAGTAATACGAGATTTCTATTAATGAAATAAATGTACAGAGACTGTAAAAATACAGAGTGAAAGACTTGCTAGAATGGTGGAAACTTATCTTTGAGAAGAGATGTGACGGCTACATGCATTCGTAAGAAGAAGGTTACAATGAGGCTCTGAAGGCCTTTTTTACAATAAACAGGAATTTCAAAAACCCTAGACATCCAAAAACCTAACCCTGGGAGATGAAGCGCCAAAAGTCATGTGGACCCCGTTTGGGTAAGTTGGTACATCAACTTCCCGGGATCGTAACTTTGGAATACTATATCTGTTTGATGCATATGATACATCATTAGAAATATATATACGAGGACTACAACTATGACAAAAAATATCATGAAGTCATTTTTCAATCAATAGATTCCCAAAAAACGTCGTTTAGGGCCTTAAAATGGCTCCGAAAGTTTAGGACCCGAAAAATTGCCAGAAATAGTGAATTACCAAAATTCCCAGAAAACTGTTTTGAGCCAGTTGGAAAAGGTGGGTGGCCACCGATATCCACGTGGATCACATTCCAACCACCCGAGCTCAGACCCAAGAATACTGGGATACCTAGCTATCCAACTTAGAAATGAAAATGACCTCCCTCAATGATAACCTCCACACTGAACAAACTTCCTTTGATCCATTAGTTGGAAAAGTTGTCTTGAAGGTCCTACACCAATTCACGAAAGGAAATAATGTTGAGCCCAATGCAAAGGACCCTCAACGGTCCCATTCCAAGCATACTATTTCATCTCACTTCACTTGGGGTTCTCCACACTCTTGCAATAAGGCACCCATAGTTGACATGCATAAATTTGATGGCTCTAACCCAACATAGTGGGTTTCTCAAATGGGACAATACTTATCCCTTCATAATATTTGGGATGATGAAACCAAACTCCATGTAGGGGTTTTGTACCTAGATCATGAATGGTGGAAGTGGTGGCAGTGGCATAAGAAATGTTATCCTGCCCCCCCCACTTGGAGCATGTTTACCAAAGCAGTTTATGCATGTTTTGATTGGGAATCTCATTTCTTGGGCAAGCTCATGAAGTCGCTCCAAATTGGTTCAGTATCAGACTTCATCATAGTGTTTGAACAATTGGCTATAAGAACTGAGGGCTTGTCTGATGAATTTTACCATGATTTTTTTATCAATGGTTTAAAGGAAGCTATCTAGGCTCATGTGAGCATGCATCATCCTATTACCTCATTGCAAGCATGCCAATTATCACGGGAAGAAGAGACCATCCTTTAGGCGCCACCCCTGAAGTCTCCTCTTAATCAACCGCCCTCACCTAAGGGCTACCCCTGATCCAACACAAACCTTGAAGGTCCAAAAGGTCTCTCTAGCTGAAATGGAAGAACGTCGCAAGCAAGGATTTTGCTACGATTGTGATGAAAAGTATGTGAAAATGCATAAATGTCGAGAACAAAATTTCTTCCAGATTGATGCAACATTTTTCTCTCCCTATGAAGACATACCATCCGATGAAGCTCCAAACCCAGAGGTGGCCCAACCAAGTGATCATGGGGAAGATCTAGTTGTAAACCCTGTGGAATCAACAGAACCAGTCATATTAGTTCATGCACTCTCAGGTATTTCATCCCCACAGACATTAAAGATCAAGGGATACATCAAACATAAGTCAGTTGTGGTATTGATTGATAGTGGTAGCACCCAAAATTGTATTCATCACAGAATTGTAGATGAGCTCCATTACTTTGTTCGCCATATTTCTAATTTTCAAATTCTCATTGCTAATGGGGGTATTATGAAGTGTGGGGTCCATTGTGAGAATTTCAAACTCCAAATGGGTGATTATCATATGAAAATCCACATGTTCTCTATTTCCATGGGTGGGTGTCATGTTGTGTTGGGCATGGAATGGCTCTGCACTTTAGGACCAATCACCATGGATTATCAAGAATTGTATATGATCTTCCACCAATAGGCTCACACCTATACCCTTCGAGGTCTCCAAGCAGGCTCCCCTGAAATCATCAACTCTCACCCAATGGAAAAAAATTTCAAGAAAGGCCACCATGGTTTGATTGCTTAATTTAATCCCATCTAGGTCACTGAACATGCCTCGCAGATAGTGCCTCCTAGCCTGCAACTCATTTTGGACAAGTACCCCAAGGTCTTCGAGGTTCCTAATGCCTTACCTCCCTCCAGGGGTGAGCATGATCATATCATCCCTCTCCTCTCGAGCAATTAAACCTCCAATTTACACCCCTACATATATCCTTTTGCTTAGAAAAATGAAATAGAAAAGCTTGTACAAGAATTACTAGAGGTAGGGGTAATTCACTCGAATACCAACCCGTATTCTTACCTAGTAGTGATGGTCTTAAAGAAAGAAGGTACTTGGCGCATGTGCCCTGATTTTTGTGCCCTAAATAAGCAGACCATCAAAGATAAGTTTCCCATTCTGGTCATTGATGATCTGTTGGAAGAACTCCAAGGTGCTTGTGTATTCACCAAATTGGACCTCCACTCAGGCTATCACTAGGCCAGGATGAAGAGGCAGATATTCCAAAGACAACTTTCCAAACTCACGAAGGACATTATGAATTCTTGGTCATGCCTTTTCGCCTTTGCAATGCTCCATCCACCTTCCAAAGTCTCATGAATAAAATATTGAAACCCTACCTTCAGAATTTTGTCCTGGTTTTCTTTGATGACATCCTCATTTACAAATGCACTTGGGATAGCCACCTTCTTCATGTGGACAAGATCCTTCACTTGCTGCAGGACCACCAATTGTTTGTCAAAAAGACCAAATGTTCCTTTGGAGCTAGTGAAGTAGAATACTTGGGACACATTATGAGTTTCAAAGGGGTAAAAGTAGATCCCAAAAAGATACAAGCTATGAAAGAGTGGCCACAACCCACAACCCTAAAGAACCTCAGGGGTTTTCTAGGTCTCACAAGATATTACAGGAAAATTTTCCACCATTATGGAAGAATTGCTAAGCCCTTGACTGACCGTCTTAAGAATAATGCATTTCATTGGACTCCTGCTGCAAAGCAAGCCTTCATAGAGTTAAAGAGAACCATGTGCACTACTCTTGTCCTAACAGTGCCCGACTTCAACAAAACCTTTGTGGTGGAATCATATGCTTTTGACACTAGTATAGGAGTTGTACTCACACAAGATGGTCGACCTTTGGCCTTGACTAGCCAAGCGTTGAGTGGCCACAATTTGGGTAGATCCACGTATGAAAAATAAATGATGGTCATTCTCCATGCGGTGTACACCCAATGACCATATCTTTTAGGATGTCATTTTCAGATCAAAACAAATCACCATACTTTGAAATATTTTCTAGAGCAATTATTATGCTCCCCAGACCAAAACAAGTGGTTGACTAAAATGTTGGGTTATGATTATGAAATCATATATAAAAAGGGAAAAGACAATATAGTAGCAGATTCATTGTCACGAAAAAATGAGGAGGATGGTTCCCTCTTTCACTTATCCTTACCGATCCTTGATTGGATTGAAGAAGTGCACGACGAGTGGCTAACACACCCGACTATCACCAGGGTAATTCAACGCATTCAAGAGGACCCTAATCCCCCCATTGGATACACTTGGAAAGACAATATTATCAGATATAAAGATCAATTGGTTCTATCACCATATTCAACACTCAAATAGAGGCTCTTAAATGAGTTACACTCCTCAGCTATTGCGGGTCACTCGAGCTTCCAAAAGACCTATGCTCGTGCCCATCATTCATTTTTCTAGGCAGACATGAAGAAGGATATCCTTCACTTTGTCACCAAATGTGAGGTGTGCTAATGTAATAAGGGTGAAACTATCAAGTCTCCAGGAGCCCTACAACCCTTATACATTCCAACTTCTATGTGGACATACATATCCATGGAGTTTATAGTGGGCCTCCCTAAAGATGGGAACAAGTCTGTCATCATGGTTGTGGTTGATCACCTCTCTAAGTATGCTCATTTTTGTGCCTTAACCCACCCTTTCACACTGAAACTCATAGCACAAGTCTTCCTTGATCATATTTTCAAATTACACAACATGCCCACCTCTATTGTATCTAATCATGACCCAACTTTCACCAATAGATTTTGGCAAGAGCTTTTAAATTGTAGGGCACCCAACTGAACATGAGCATGACCTATCATCCCCAGTCTGATGGCCAAACATAAGTGGTCAATAAATGTTTGGAGACTTACTTGCGATGTTTTGCTTCGGATAAACAACACTAGTGGGTGCAATGGTTCCCTTTGGCAGAATGTTGGTACAACGCTTCCTATCATACAACCACTAAAATGACCCCATATGAAGCAGTGTATGGCCAAGCCCAGCTACAGTCATCGCTTATCTTTCAGGCACATCCAAGGTCCAATCTATTCATACAATGTTGAAAGCTAGAATAACCACCCTTGTAGCTTTGAAGGATAACTTCAACATGGCTGAAAATCGCATGAAGCAACATGCATATGAACATTGTTTCAAAAGAGTTTTCCAAGAAGGTGATCAGGTGTTTCTCCGACTTCAACTTTACAAACAAACATCTATCAAAACACAAAGACATCACAAGTTGGCACCAAAGTTTTATGGGCCCTACCAGATCCTTTGATCGAGGTGGATATCGGTGGTCACCCACCTTTTCCAACTGGCTCAAAAAAAAAATCTGACAATTTACTATTTTAGCAGTTTTTAACTTCTGGGTCAAGTTTGAGGGCATAAATTGTGTTTTTTCATGATTAGGAACCTCAATAATATCCAAGGGCTTTGTTTTATCCCCTTAAATGAATCTCCTCATCAATACCTTTCCAAGGAGCTATTGTGCGCCCTAAACATAGATCATATACAAAAGTTTTGACCCCAGGAAGTTATTGTACTAACTTACCCCAACGAGGTCCACATGACTTTTGGTGCTTCATCTCCTAGGGTTAGGTTTTTGGATGTATAGGGTTTTTGCATTCATATTTATTGTAAAAAGGCCTTTAGAGCCTCATTGTACTCATCTTCTTGCGAATGAGCGTAGATGTCACATCTCTTCTCAAGATAAGCTGCCACCATTCTAGCAAGCTTGTTTTTAGTCTACATTTTATAGTTTTCAACATATTTCTTATTTAATAGAAGTCAAGTTTTATTGTATCTATGTTATGGTTCACTATGTCTCTGTGTTAACATTATAAATCCATGGTTTCTTTTCGTTCCATTCATAAATCTGGATCAGTGGTATCAGAGTGGTCTGCTCCTTGTCGTTTTTTAGTGCATGTCCCCAATGCAGTCAGGGTATAGAGAGTTGGGTCTCGAGCTTGTTTCTCCCGAGGAAAATTTCTTTTTCACACCCAAGCAACCGCCCATAGTGGGCGAAAATAAATACAAGGGACAAGACATCCTTTCAAAATGTTGCTTGAGGAAGGCCTTGAGTGACAGAGGAATGAGATCATGGACAACTTCGCACAAATCCTTCGAGGACTGTTGACAAGCGACGCATCCACCTCAAGCGGAAGCCCCACCCCCTTCAAGGTACATATCAATTTTGATATTCCTATATTTGAAGGTCAAATAGATACGAATGCTGTAGATAAATGGTTAAACCTTGTAGAAGGGTATTTTTCTGTCCAAAACTTTTTCGATAGAGAAAATATTATATTTGCGCTCCTTAAGGTCATCCCCCATGTCAAATATTGGTGGGAGACTTTTTGTGAGCAAAATGAAACAAAAGGATCCACATTATTTTCAGTTGCACCCACTTGGGATTCCTTCAGGGATGCTATTAAGGAACAATACTACCCCGTTGGAAGTTATGAAAACTTGTATACAAGATGGACCACACTGTGGCAGGAAAGAGACCAAATAGTCCCAGAGTTCACCAATGTCTTCCATACCTTGCACACCAAGTTGGGTATCAAATATTTTGAACGACATCTGGTGCTCAGGAACCGCGGAGGTATGTATAGATACATCCAGACATAAACAAAGTTTTTGGACATCTTATCCTTAGGTGTGGCCTATCAATACGCCATAAAAATTGAGTAGAAGCTTAAATAAAAGACGCGACAGTTTGGGTCTGGGAACCCCTCACAACAAAAACAGGGAAAGGGTATCCCTAACCTGAAGAACAAAGGACATATCGAATATGGGAAACCACATGCCAACCAGTCCAAGCCACAAGAAAAGAAGTATAATGGGAAGATGAAGAAAGATATCAGGAAGTGGTGCGACTTCCATAAGAGCCCCTGGAATAACACTGTTGATTGTCGCTCAAAGCAATCATTAGTGGATGAAGTAAAATCCTTTGAATCAGATGCGGGTTCCAAATCCGAGTCAGAACTAGAGAAGGGGAGATAGATCATTGACATATAACCTAATGCCACCATTGATACCAACAAGATCTATCCTGGTGAACTTGATGAGCCAGAGGAAGGCGAGTGGCTATTTCATTCACATATGTGGGTGAAAGACACTCCATTGAGCTTCATCATTGATAGAGGTAGCTAGAAGAACCTCATATCAGTAGAGGTCATCAAGTGGCTAGCCCCATTGACAACGCTACACCCGCAACCCTAAATCATCAGATGGCTCTGTCAAGGAAGCTGTAACGTCCCCGACCATCAACCCCACGACCAGACAACGATACTATGCAGAACATTCTCATAAATTTATATATAACATGCATATTAAATCTAATTAACAGATTTATGGAAATTTAACCAACAATACAGAGTAATCATGGTATTACTATTAACGTACATAATTAAACATAATTAACATCAAATATCATTGCAATGGAATACATGATAATATTACAATCATCACATACATGCATTTTAATTAAGTACATAATTAAAACACATAATCATACTTATATTTGAAACTGTAATACACAACCAACTGCGTGCATACCTTCCATGAACCTCCCAGCCTTAGACCACGCTACTCATCACACTCAACAGTGGGTCACCCTCGAGCTGGGACCAAGCTCCACCCAGGGCAAGAAAATCCTAGACTAGGCTGAGGTTACAGGAAAACTGCACAGATCAACTAGAAGGATTCTCTCCAGGAGCCTCCTTATGCCCACTACTCATGGACTCTCATTCCCCACATGCATGTTCCACTTGGGAGTATACACCTTCACAAGAACAATCCATCGGTGCTTCACCTCCCTCTCTGGGTCTTGACAATAGGTTAGATCAGGAATTCTCAGAGCTCTGTAGTTGGTGTTGGACTCTCTCGGGGAGAAAATCACTTCCCAACAGACTCTCTCACCTGGAGAGAGCTGCTCACAGGCCTAACAACCTACCTCTTCAACCATGGGCCTGAAAACCCGTTTCTTCAACTAGTTTCGACCCAATTCCAACACAGTGAGGATAGCAACAACATCAACTGGTCAACACCACTCGGGAAACAAAAGGCATCAACCCAAAGATAGTTCGGGTACAGACTCGACTCTGCAAGAGCGGATAGGCTCGGCTCACAAGATACACAGGTGACACGGCTCAATCCACAGGTTTGTAACATGGCTCAATCAATGTAGAGGTCAAACATAGACTCAAGCGGTTCAGATGGAAGAAAACAACAACAGGCCACTAAGACAATGCATGGTCCAGGTAACACTGGTTTTAGAGATGCGTGACTAGGAATCAATGTAGAGATCAGACGCATAGTAAGACGGTTCAAACAGACAGACACAAGAATGGACAACCAACCCCTAAGTTGGTTGAAGTTTCAGTTTTTAACCGCATCTGCCCAGGTCGACACTTGTCTTCCTGGAGCTGCATGCATTTCCTTTTGCACATGTTGGAGTTGCATGCGTTGCCTCTCCCAGGACTTAGGATAAAAACATGTTTTGTCACACAACTTTAGAATAATAATAAAATATTATTCTCAAGGACTTAAGCCCCTAAGATTAGCCCCTCTTTCCAACCTTTCAACCCCTTTTTCCCTTACCTTCCCTGTGGAAGTTTAGTCCCCCATCACTCTTCTTCGTGGTCGGTCTGCACACAATTATGTTTAATATTTATTCATGTTTTGCATATTACATATACAAAAACAGGTTCCTGACCTTTAACGCTTAGGATCTCTGGCCTAATAAACACATAATCCCACCAACGTATCAATACTTGGCTCACCATCCTACAAAACATGATTTACAATTCATAAACATGATTACAACGGGGCTCATCCTTGGGTATATTACAATCCTCTCCCCTTATTTTTGCATTGTCCTCAGTGCAACTTTCACACAACATCAACAAGATTTTCAAAATCTTCAAAAAAATGCGGGTATTCTGCCCGCATAGCATCCTCATGCTCCCATGTCACATCCTCAGGACCATACTAGGTCCATTGGACCTTTACAAGCCCTATGGCTCGATTCCAGCGCTATTTGATTTTCCGGTCCAATATGCACACATGATGCACTTGCAGGACACTTTCTTGATCCACCTGAATCACATTCCAATCAATTACATGATTAGCATCAGGTATATATTTCTTAAGCAAAGAAACATGAAACACATTATGTACAATCATTGATGCAGGTAATGCAAACATATATGCAACTGGCCCAATCCTTTCTAGGATTTCAAATGCCCCAAAAGATCTGGCTGCCAACTTGGAGCAGCTTCCCAACTTCAGGGAACTCCTGTTAGCTTTCAATTTCAGAAAAACATGGTCACCCACTTTAAATTCTTTGTGGGTTCTGTTCTTATCGACATAAATTTTCTGCCTGTCTTGAGCAACTTTCAAATTATGATTAATTTTTAGCTTCTGCTCTTCCATTTCCTTGAGCAACTCTGGTCCAACTACTGCCCTATCAACTGGATTATCCCAGCTCACTGGAGTATTTCACTTTCTGCCATAAAGTGCTTCAAATGGGCTCATCTTCAATGATGCATGATACCCATTATTGTAGGTGAATTCTACCAAGTGTAGGTATTCTTCCCATTTCGATGGTTTGTCCATCACATACATCCTCAGTATGTCTTCTATCACTCAATTCAACTGCAATGTTTGCCCATCAGACTCAGGATGATAGGCTATGCTAAAGTTCAAATTCATTCTGAACCCCTTGAATAACCCTTTCCAGAAATTTGAGGTAAATTTTGGGTCTCTGTCAAACACAATTGTCTTGGGAATTCCGTGCAATCGTGCCACTTCCTTCATAAAAATATCAACAACATCCTTTGCCTTGTGAGTAGTCTTTAACGGAATAAAATGGGCAGCTTTCGTAAGCTTGTCCACTACCACCATGATTGAATCATGCTGCTTGCCTATTCTGGGCAATTCCATGATGAAATCCATTTCCACCACTTCCCACTTCCACTCAAGAATGGGTGAAGGTTGAAGCTACCCAAGAAAGGCAAAAAAGTTATGTTGATAAGAATAGAACCCACAAATAATTTAAAGTGGGTGACCATGTTTTTCTGAAAGTGAAAGCTAACAAAAGTTCCCTGAAGCTGGGAAGCTTCTCCAAGTTGGCAGCCAAATTTTGTGGGCCATTTGAAATCCTAGAAAGGATTGGGCTAGTTGCATATATGCTTGCATTACCTGCATCAATGACTGTACATAATGTGTTTCATGTTTATTTGCTTAAGAAATATATACCTGATGCTAATCATGTAATTGATTGGAATGTGATTAAAGTGGAGCAAGAAGGTGTCCTGCAAGTGCATCCTGTGTGCATATTGGACCGGAAAAGAAAACAACTCTGGAATCAAGCCATAGGGCTTGTAAAGGTCCAATGGACCTGGTACGGTCCCGAGGACGCGACATGGGAGCATGAGGATGCTATGCGGGTAGAATACTTGCATCTTTTTGAATATTTTGAAAATCTTGTTGATGCTGTGTGAAAGCTGCACTGAGGACAGTGCAAAAATAAGGGGAGGGGATTGTAATATCCCCAAGGACGAGTCCTGTTGTAATCATGTTTTGTAGGCTGGTGAGCCAAGTATTGATAAGCTGGTGGGCTTATGTGTTTATTAGGCTAAAGATCCTATGTGTTAAAGGCCAAGAGCCTATTTTTGTATATGTAATATGGAGAACATTAATAAAGATTAAACGTTGTTGAGTGCAAACCGACCACGAAGAAAGAGTGATGGGGGACTAAGATTCCACAAAGTGGGTAAGGGAAAAAGGGGTTGGAAGGTTGGAAAGAGGGGCCAAACTTAGGGGCTTAAGTCCTCGAGAATAATATTTTATTATTATTCTAAAGCTGTGTGAAAAAACTTGTTTTTATCCTAAGTCATGGGAGAGGCAACACATGTAGCTCCAACGTGTGCAAAAAGGAACGCATGCAGCTCCAAGAAGACAAGTGTTGACCTGGGCGCATGCAGTTAAAAACTGAAGCATCAGTTGAGTTAGGGGTTGGTCCTCCATTATTGCGTCTGTCTATCTGAATTGTGTTGCTATGCGTTTGATCTCTACGTTGATTCCTGGTCACGCAACTCTGAAACCGGTGTTACCTGAAATATGCATTGTCTTAGTGGCTTGTTGCCATTTTCTTCCATCTGAACCGCTTGAGTCTGTGTTCGACCTCTGCGTTGATTGAGCCATGTCACAAACCCGTGGCTTGAGCAGTGTCACCTGTGTATCCTGTGAGCCAACACCAGCTACAGAGCTCTAAGAATTCCTGATCCGACCTGTTGCTGAGACCCAGAGAGGGAGGTGAAGCACCGGTGGGCTGTCCTTGTGAAGGTGTATACTCCCAGGTGGAACATGCATGTGTGGAACGAGATTCCGTGAGTAGTGGGCGTAAGAAGGTTCCTGGAGAGAATCCTTCCGGTTGCTCTGTGCAGTTTTCCTATAACCTCAACCTAGTCTAGGGTTTCCTTGCCCTAGGTGGAGCTTGGTCCCAGCTTGGGGGTGACCCACTGCTGAGTGTGATGAGCAACATGGTCTAAGGTTGGGAGGTTCGTGGAAGGTCTACACGTAGTTTGTGGTGTATTATAGTTTCAAAGATAAATATCATTACATGTTTTAATTCTGTACTTAATTAAAATGCATGTCTATGATGATTGTAATATTATCATGTATTTTGCTGCAATGATATTTGCTGTTAATTCTGTTTAATTCTGTACCTTAACAGTAATAACGTGATTACTCTGTATTGTTGGTTAAATTTCCATAAATATGTTAATTAGATTTAATATGCATGTTATATATAAATTTATGAGAATGTTCTGCATAGTAGCGTTGCCCGGCCATGGGGTTGATGGCCAGGGATGTTACAAATTTGTATCAGAGCCATAGTTTCAATGCTGAGCCTGGATGGGTCGGATAAGTGGTCTTTGGACCCAAGGTTTCGAGTGGAAATGGTGTTCGGATGGAACCAATTTCGAACCTTAGAATGTTTCTGAGTGCCAATGGGTTACTTGGCCATGTTACGAAGCTTAAGAGGAGTAGCAGTAGGATAAAACCACAACCAACGTGGTATTTGACCAGAGAGAGAGAGACAACGCTCAACACTAGGGGTGTTGGGGATGTGTTATCACCCTATAATTTCCCATGCTGAGGAGGAAATCGGCAGGGGTAACCACAAAACCGCTTTGAGTCAAGTATCTAGCCCTCCAGGACTTAGAGAAGGATCTCTCTGTCAGGTTTAACTTTGTTGAGATGACATATTAGGCTAGTTATGATAGATTGGTATTTGGTTTTTAAATGGTTTGGTTGGAGCAGGAGAAAAAGGCCACCGGGCAATGGGGTCAAAGAGATTTAATCCAATCAAAGCAAAGTCTACAGGGGAACTTACAGGGCAAGGTAGGCACTATGATGGATCCTTTAAAGTTTGGTAAATGGTCAAGAAGAAAAAGGGATGGAATCAGATCATAACATGGTAGTTGAGAATCCTATGAATGACCTTCAGGCAAAAAACATTGATATTGCTTTAAATTGGGAATAGGGTGTCTTTAAACAAATCCTGAGCCCGACTCTCTTTAAAACAATAGAGAAACAAATACATATGAAAAACAGAGAAAACATAATTACATAGAGGAAAACTTCAGCAACATAATGGCACAGGAATCCTATAACTGTAATATTGTTTTGATGGAATATGGCTCTGTGAGTTGATTACAACAATGAATGCTCCTTTTTCGGTTGCGTTCAACAACCATTACTCTATTACAAACATAGATATAAATAAAAAATACAATCCTTAGCCTCAGGAGATC
>SNQJ01S0045647.1:10011-59179 GCA_010110895.2 Picea sitchensis | reverse complement strand
AATACAAAGTTCTAGGACTGTGAACAATTCCAAAAACTTTGGGAATCAATGGGAATTCTAAAAATAATAGCTCTTCCATGTAGACAACTATAGGATCATAATAGACATGACTTATCTCCTGATGTTCAAATTCAACCAATTCAACCTCATGATCTGGTACTATAGTTATGCTGTCTAGATCCTCAAAAAATTCCTGATATGGTTGCAAATGTTTTGATGGGATTTGTAATGTGACTTCTGCTGAAAAATCCAATGAAGTTGACTACCTGATCATGTCAATATCATAACATCTTTTCAGCCCATAGTTGGATGATGGAAAATGACTTTGACAACACAAGTCATCCAACACATCAAATATTGGATCCTTTAGAAATTTAAATGGCTATTGCATTGGTTCCACTGAAACTTCTTGATTTTATGTGTGTTCATCCTTTAGCATATACTCAAGATTCTTTTTCAAAAACTGAAATGAATTAAAGCATAATGGTACAAAATTATTTTGGATTAACTCACAATTTGTCTCAGGCTTTAAGATTTCATCTGGAATTTGAAAATCAAAGTAGGTTAAGGGCTGCGATTCTGGGATTAGAACAACCTCCATATCGGCAATGTCATCTTCACCTAGTTGATCAGAACATTCTCCTTCTCTACTATTGACAACTCACTTACAATTTTCTCTCAAAAATTGAAAAGAAGAGAAACATAAGGGCAAAGATTTTTCCCTTACTCTTAAATTTTCTGCATTTTCCTCATCGCTGTCATGATTGTTGTGCAAAGGCTGATTTTCATATCTGAGTTGTAACTGATCTTCTTCCTGCCAATGACATGCTGTTGATTTCTTTGAACAATCCACATCTATTTCAGCCTCATGATCATCATCATACTGATCACACTTGGGTAGATTATCCAAGTAAGAAATGCCATCAAACATGCACATCATATCAACTGGTTATTCCTCTGCAAGTTGAGATGGAGCTTCATCTTTGACTACATTGTGAATTGAATACATGAAAAAATCATTATCCAAACCATGATACCAAGTATGAGCTGCAAAGTGTTTGGGGACATGGATCATTGTCTGTTCTGGAACTATTGGAACATGTGGTCTTTGAACAACGAGTTCATCTTTTCTGCTAATCCTCCGCATCATCTCATTGACTGTGTTGGTAAGAATATCTAATTTCACCTCTGAAGATGTCATTCGTTCATTTTCAGTTCTATCTTTCTCTTCATCCCTTAGCTTGGACCTTTTATTCAACAAGTTAGCTTCCACATCAACTGCAATCTTTTGCATTTCTTCAAGGGTGGCAGTGCTCCTTTCTCTTAATTAGAATGTCATCATTGGATTGAAAGCATTGGGCTAATGGAAGTGAGCTAATCCTGGGGGTGGCTTTATATGAACATGCATTGCATGATATACCTTATTGAACCTTGCTGAAAACTATTGTACAGTCTCCCTTGGCTGTCTTTTCAAATGGTCATATTCTTCTAAAATGAGAAAGACATTTCTCATGATCACCCATCGATCTAGGAAATTTTTTACAAACTGATGGAAATTGCTAATGCTTGCAGCTGGGAGATCCTTAAACCAATTTTTTACTTTACCTTGCAATGATAGGGMAAACATTTTGATGCAGACATCATTATCTTCTACCTCAAATAGATCAAGAAAATCCTTAAGATTTTGGATATGTTTTTCAACAGTGATCTTCACATTTTCTTCGTCAAACCTGGGAAGATTATTGGTGTAATTGGCAAAGAGGTCATGGAGAATAAGAGGCAAATATAGAGGATTGTATCTATCTAGGGATTTTGCAGATATAGGAGGTAAAGCAGGGAGCTTATAACCATCCAAAGGTTTGGCAAGAGTAGGAGATAAAGCATGAGGCTCATGTCTCACTGGGCTTTCTACAGGTGCATCTGGGATGTGCACAGGTGTATGAGTATGTACATGATCTACAATTTGGGGCTTAGTCTCTTGAGGTTCATCAATTTGCAGATGATTAATATAAACTTCAACAATATACTCTTGATTCGGATTGGAAAAAGATGGGACATAATTACAGAGAAATCCAAAAATGTCTTGAACACAATTTGAGCTTGAATACCTTCTCTTTCCAAATTGCTTGGTCATGCTTCAGGTTCTTCCTCTAGTGGAGTCTTTGAGTTGGAACTGATCTGTAGCTTGTTGGAGTCGCTAGGTGAATGATTTCAGCCTTCTTGTCTTTGGTCACTGCCCACCATTAATGATCAGATTTGGAACTTGAAGTGCACTACTAGAGAAAGGGTCCCCAGTATGGTCACCATTATGTTATCACCTTGTAATTTCCCAGGATGAGGAGGAAATTGGCAGGGGTAACCACAAAACCGCTTCGAGTCAAGGATCTAGCCCTCCAAGACTTAGAGAGGGATCTCTCTGTCAGTTTTAACTTTTTTGAGATGAGATATTAGGCTAGTTATGATAGATTGGTATTTGGTTTTTAAATGGTTTGGTTGGAGTAGGAGAAAAAGGCCATTGGACAATGGGGTCAAAGAGATTTAATCCGATCAAAGCAGGTTCTACACGGGATCTTACAGGTCCAGGTAGGCACTGTGATGGATCCTTTAAAGTTTGGTAAATGGTCAAGAAGAAAAAAGGATGGAATCAGATCATAACAGGGCAGTTGAGAATCCTGGGAATGACCTTCAGGCATAAAACATTGATATTGCTTTAAACTGGGAACATGGTGTCTTTAAACAAATCCTGAGCTTGACTCTCTTTAAAACAATAAAGAAATAAATACATATGAAAAACAGAGAAAACATAATTACATAGAGGAAAACTTCACCAGCATAATGACACAGGAATCCTGTAAATGTATTATTGTTTTGATGGAATATGGCTTTGTGAGTTGATTACAACAATGAATGTTCCTTTTCTGGTCATGTTCAACAACCCTTACTCTATTACAAACATAGATATAAATAAAAAATACAATCCTTAGGCTCAGAATATCGAATTCGATCCTCCTGGACGAAAATAGCAAGTCAATCCCAAAAAGATATGAATTGAAAACTTGGCCGAATCTATTGAAAAAAGGGGTCAACTTAGAAATTTGTTTCTCCTCAACGGTGACACCTGTGAAAAAAAATTAGGAGGTTATTGTATATGATTTTTTCTGGAACAAAATCCTCCTTCGTTTTCTCCAATTTCGTCTCCAGCTCACCAAAACAGCTCCCGCAAAATCAGGATTGAAACAGAAAAAACCAAAAATCTGAAAAATGAGGCTAAAAGATAGCTTCGATTCTCCCAAATGGTGGCACCTGTGCACAATATGGAAGAGTTTTTTGTTCTTCAGCTTGTTCTAAACAAAAAACTATCTCTATTTTTTTAAATTCGTCTCCATTTTCCCGAAATCCGCTTTGGAAGTCGACGTGTTGAACAAGCAAAAATAACGGTTTAAAAATTTCGGGAGGGCGGTTTTGGAGGGGAAGGTGATTATATAGATCCTAGAGTGGTGAAAAGTTTGCATTTGTCAAGAAGCAAACATGAGAAGTCTTGGTTAGTGCAGATGGCTATAAAAACCAAGAGGAAAGTCACTGAGTTAGTTAAGTCCTGTCCAGTGGACATGAATGGATTGAGCACAAAGGCTGAATTGAACATTTTGCCTTTAGGTTCTTATGACTGTCTAATTGGGATGGACTGGTTGGACCAACACCATGCCATTTTGGACCATCGGAACAAGGCATTCACTTGCCTGGATGAGGAAGGAAATCAGAGATCAGTCCAAGGAATTTCTAGAGTTTTTTCTATAAGAGAAATTTCAGCRATGCAGCTGAAGAAGTCCTATAAAAAAGGTTGCCAATTATTTGCAGTCCATGTAGAGGAAGCATATAAGGATGAAGTCTCAAAGATTGGAGATCATGCGGTAATAAAGGACTTTGAAGATGTATTTCAGGAGGTACCCAGACTACCTCCGAAGAGAGATATTGATTTATCTGTAAACTTGATGCCTAGAGCAACTCCAGTGTCGAAAGCTCCTTACAGAATGAGTACGCCAGAGCTGAAAGAGTTGCAATTGCAGCTGGAAGAGATTCTGAATAAGGGGTACGTATGCCTAAGTGTGTCACCTTGGGGATCCCCGATATTGTTCGTGAAGAAGAAGGATAGAACATTGAGGTTGTGTATTGATTTCAGACAGTTAAACAAAGTAACTGTTAAGAACAAGTATCCTTTGCCGAGGATTGATGACCTCTTCAATCAGTTGAAGGATGTGAAGATATTTTAGAAGATAGACCTTAGGTATGGATATCACCAGGTAAGGATAAAGGATGAAGACATCATCAAGATGGCCTTTAGAACAAGGTACGGTCATTACAAGTTCGCATGGTGCCGTTTGGACTGTCAAATGCACCCGCTATTTTTATGTGTTTAATGAATGGTGTATTCATGGACTATCTAGACAAGTTTGTCATAGTATTCCTAGATAACATTTTGGTGTTTTTCAAGTCAGAGAAAAAGAATGAACAACATTTGAGGATGGTGTTGCGGGTGCTAAGAGAGCACCAATTGTATGCCAAGTTGAGAAAATGCTTGTTTTATCAGTAGAAGATCCATTACTTGGGGCATATTATTTCAAAGGACGGGATAGCTGTAGATCCTGAGAAGATTGAGGCCATTAGAGAATGGTCAAAAAAAAAGAATGTGATGGAAGTCAGATCCTTTATGGGTTTAGATGGTTATTATAGAATTTTTATCACAGGGTTCTTGAGAATAGCTCACCCTATCTCTTCCTTGCAAAGGAAAGAGTATAAATTTCAGTGGACAAAGGATTGTGAGAAAAGCTTCTAGAAATTGAAGCAACTGTTAACCAGTGCTCCAATATTGAGGATCAAAGATCCAAATGAAGATTTCGTGGTATGAACAGATGCATGCAAAGAAGGACTGGGAGGAGTCCTCAGTCAGAATGGATTCATAATCTGTTATGAATCCAGAAAGTTGAAAGAGAACAAAAGGAACTATGCAACCCATGATTTGGAGTTGGAAGCCATAGTACATGCTCTAAAGAAATGGAGGCATTACCTCATGGGAAGGAGGTTCGAACTAAGAACATACCACAATGGTTTGAAGTATTTGTTTGATTAGCCAACCTTGAACGCTAGACAAAGTAGGTGGCTTGATTTTCTCTGTGAGTACGGTTTTGATATCAAGCATATCAAAGGGAAGGAAAACAAAGTGGTTGATGCACTCAGCAGGAGAGTACATGAATTACATGCTTTAACCATTAGCATGTACTGAACTGATATTAAAAGAAAAATTTTGGAGGCTGCAAATATAGATTTGTAGTACAGGGATTTGGTAGCAAAACTACAACAAGGTAAGATGCTGCAGAAAGTGGAGATTTATAAATTAGGGGATGATGGAATAATTCTGTACAAGAACATAATTTGTGTACCTAATGTCCAGGATTTGAAATTTCCAATTTTTCATGAGATGCATAATGTGCCTTATGCTGGACACCTTGGATATCAGAAAACTATGGAAGCAATCAAGAGCCATTAATTTTGGCCATACATGAAGAAAGAGATTGTTGAATACATCGCTAGATGTATGGAGTGCCAAAAGGTTAAAGTTGAGCACAAACACCCAACATGGTTGCTGCAACCTTTACCCATTCCTGAGTGGAAGTGGGAAGTGGTGGCAATGGATTTCATCACGGGATTGCCCAGAACAAGCAAGAAACATGATTCAATCATGGTGGTAGTGAACAAGCTTACGAAAGCTGCCCATTTTATTCCATTAAAGAATACTCACAAGGCAACGAATGTTGCTGATATTTTTATGAAGGAAGTGGCACGATTGCACAAAATTCCCAAGACAATTATGTTTGATAGAGACCCGAAATTTACCTCAAATTTTTGGAAAGGGTTATTCAAGGGGTTCAGAACGAATCTAAACTTTAGCACAACCTATCATCCTGAGTCTAATGGGTAGATAGAGCGGGTGAATCGAGTGATAGAAGACATACCGATGATGTATGTGATGGACAAGCCATTGAAATGGGAAGACTACCTACACTTGGTAGAATTCACCTACAATAATGGGTATCAAACATCATTGAAGATGAGCCCATTTGAAGCACTTTATGGCAGAAAGTGAAATACTCCAGTGAGCTGGGATAATCCAGCTGACATGCCAGTAGTTGGATCAGAAGTGCTCAAGGAAATGAAAGAGCAGATGCTAAAAATTAAGCAGAATTTGAGAGCTGCCCAAGACAGGCAGAAAAGTTATGCTGATAAGAACAGAACCCATAGAGAATTTAAAGTGGGTGACCATGTTTTTCTAAAAGTAAAAGCTAACAGAAGTTCCCTGAAGCTGGGAATCTTCTCCAAGTTGGCAGCAAGATTTTGTGGGCCATTTTAAATCCTAGAAAGGATTGGGCCAGTTTCATATATGCTTGCATTACCTGCATCAATGCTTGTACATAATGTGTTTCATGTTTCTTTGCTTAAGAAATATATACTTGATGCTAATCATGTAATTGATTGAAATGTGATTCAGGTGTCCTGCAAGTGCAACCTGTGTGCATATTGGACCAGAAAAGCAAACAACTCCAGAATCGATCCATAGGACGAGCCTTGTTGTAATCATTTTTATGAATTGTAAATCATGTTTTGTAGGCTGGTGAACCAAGTATTGATAAGCTACTAGGATTATGTGTTTATTAGGCCAGAGAGCCTAAGTGTTAAAGGCCAGGAGCCTGTTTTTGTATATGTAATATGGAGAAAATTAATAAAGATTAAACATCGCTGTGTGCAGACCGACCACGAAGAAAGAGTGATGGGGGACTAAGCTTCCACAGGGAAGGTAAGGGAAAAAGGGGCTGAAAGGTTGGAAAGAGGGGCTAAGATTAGGGGCTTAAGTCCTTGAGAATACTATTTTATTATTATTCTAAAGCTGTGTGACAAAACATGTTTTTATCCTAAGTCCTGGGAGAGGCAACACATGCAACTCCAACATGTGCAAAAGGAGATGTATGCAGCTCCAGGAAGACAAGTGTTGACCTGGGCACATGCGGTTAAAAAATGAAGCGTCAACTGAGTTGGGGGTTGGTCCTCCATTCTTGCGTTCGTCTGTTTGAACCATGTTTCCATGAGTCTGATCTTTGCGTTGATTCCTAGTCACACAGCTTTGAAACTGGTGTTACCTGAACTGTGCATTGTCTTAGTGGTATGTTTCCATTTTCTGCCATTTGAACTACTTGATTCTGTGTTCAACCTTTGCGTTTATTGAGATGTGTCACAAACCCATGGATTGAGCCATGTCACCTGTGTATCCTGTGAGCTGAGCCTATCCGCTCTTGCAGAGTCGAGTCCGTACCCGAAATGTCTTTGGGTTGTTGCCTTCTATTTCCCAAGTGGTGTTGACTAGTTGATCTTGCTGCTATCCTCACTGTGTTGGAATTGAGTCGAAACTGGTTGAAGAACCAGGTTGTCAGGCCTATGAATAGCTCTCTCAATGTGAGAGAGTCTTCTGGGAAGTGGTTTTCTCTCAGAGAGAGTCCAGCACCAACTATGGAGCTCTGAGAATTCTTGATCTGGCCTATTGCCGAGACCCAAAGAGGGAGGTGAAGCACCGATGGACTGTGCTTGTGAAGGTTTATACTCCTGGGTGGAGCAGGCATGTGGGGAATGAGAGTCCATGAGTAGTGGGTGTAAGAAGTCTCCTGGAGAGAATCCTTTCGGTTTCTCTGTTTTGTTTTCCTGTAACCTCAGCCTAGTCTAGGATTTCCTTGCCTTGGGTGGAGCTTGGTCCCATCTTGGGGGTGACTCACTGCTGAGCGTGCTGAGAAGCATGGTCTAAGGCTGGGAGGTTCGTGGAAGGTCTGCACGTAGTTGGTGGTGTATTACAGTTTCAAAGATAAGTATCATTATGTGTTTTAATTATGTACTTAATTAAAATGCATGCTCGTGATGATTGTAATATTATCATGTATTCCGTTGCAATGATATTTGCTGTTAGTTCTGTTTAATTCTGTATGTTAACAGTAATACCATGATTACTCTATATTGTTGGTTAAATTTCCATAAATCTGTTAATTAGATTTAATATGCATGTTATATATAAATTTATGAGAATGTTCCACATAGTAGCGTTGCCCGACCGTGGGTTTGATGGTCGGGGACGTTATAGAAGTGATCTTCGCATTGACCAACAATGTCGTCTGTCATACGACATCAAGCCATTAGAAGATGAGGTATTGTGTGATGTTTCTCCCCTTGAAGTTTGTGATGTTCTTTTGGGACAACCTTATTTATGGAAACGTCATGTTGTGTATGAGTCTAGGCCTCACAATGTTATTATTACTTTAAAAAGGAAATTGTACAGGATACCTAAGGTAGTCCCACCTAGTGCTATTTCCTTGATCTTTGCCAAGAAATGCAGGAAGTCCATTTATCAGACCGAGAAGTTTGTCTTCTTCATGATTCGCTCTAAGAGTGAGCGAAAGGTTGCAACCACATCCATGGCCTCCGCGACTGACCTCTCCATGCAACATAAGCAAGTGGATAAGGTTGTGCAAGAATACAAAGACATATTCTCATCACCTACTGGAGTACCTCTGGACTGTCAGGTCAAGCATCCCATTGATCTGACCCCCGACGCACCACTACCAAATGGGCTAGTTTATCATTTATCTTTGCTATAAAATGAGGAGATAAAGTGTCAAATCCAAGAATTGCTCCACAAGGGGCACATCCAACCCAACTCATCACCTTGTGGAAGCCCAATCATGTTGGTGCAGAAGAAAGATGAGACCTGGAGACTCTACATTGATTATCGAGCCCTAAACAAAATCACATTCAAGAACCGGTACCCGATTCCCCAAATCGACGATCTCCTTGATCATATCAAGGGGGCCAAATACTACAGTAAGATTGATCTAAATTCTAGCTACCATCAGGTCCCAATAGAACAAACAGATGTATGGAAAACTACCTTCAAGTCAAAAGAAGGTCTTTTTGAATGGCTGGTCATACCCTTTGGTTTGAGGAATTCCCCAACAAATTTCATGAGGTTGATGGGCGATATCCTGCGACCTTTCACTAATTTGTTTGTGGTGGTGTATCTAGATGACATCCTCATCTACATCAAGACTTGGAAAGAACACTTGTAACATATTCAACAGGTTATGCACACTCTGTGACAACACAAATTATATGCCAACTTGGAAAAATGCTCCTTCGGCATGGACAGGGTCCAATACCTAGGCTACATTGTTTATGTGCATGGTGTGCATGTTGATCCAACCAAGATCCAAGTCATCCGTGACTGGCCAAACCCAACCACGCTCACTGAGCTTCAGAGCTTCTTAGGCCTTTCCAATTTTTATCACAGGTTCGTGTTGGGATTCTCCCATATTGCATGGGCCCTTAGTCAAATAACCAGAGGTGGTGGTAAGAAAAAAATTGTGTGGGGCCTATCCCAACATAAAGTGTTCGATGATATGAACCAACGCTTGTGTTCAACACCAGTTCTCTCATTCCTTGACCAGCAACAACCCTTTTAAGATCGAGACATATGCTTCAGACTATGCTGTGGGCGCAGTCCTCACTCAGTAGAGCCATCCCATGGCCTATCATAGTGAGACACTATCCAATGTCGTCCGTAAGTACCCTACTTATGAAAAAGAAATGTACTCCATTGTGTAAGAGTGTCACCAGTGGAGGCATTACATTCTCGGGAAGGAGACAATCATCCACACTAATCATAAGTTGTTGCAGTTCATGCAGACACAAGGAAAATTGCAAAATGTCCGCCATCAGAAGTGGTCCACATATTTGCAGCAGTTCCACCTCAATATCAAGTATAAAACATGAAGTACCAACTGAGTCGCTTATTTCCTTAGCCGGCCTCCAGTTGCGACACTCACCACAATGCTAGACTCTTGCGGCCATGAGACCTCTAGGTGACCCCACCTCTATGAGACGAATCCCAACTTCACCAACACCTACCAGATGTTGGGATCCAACACAACTTTCAATAATTTCCACATTTAGGATGAGATGTTGTGCCATCTGGGCCATCTCTGCATTCAATCAAGTGAGTGAGCAAATCTAATTTGGGAAGCCTACTATAGTCGGGTGGCATAACACTTTGGCGTGGAAAAGACAGTGGCATTGTTGCAACGACATTTCTTCTTGTCTAAACTTTGACATGATGTCACCAATTATATCCGGTCCTGCACTACCTGCGTTATTGCCAAACTGACCATCAAGATACAAGACCTGTACACTCCTTTTCCTACTCCTGACAAGCTTTGGAAATCCATCTCAATGGACTACATGTCAGGCCTCCCTTCCACTAGGTAGGGAAATGAATGTGTTTTTGTGGTTGTTGATCGCTTTTCCAAGATGGTGATTTTGGCTGCATGCAAGAAGAGCATCACAGCGAAGGACACTGTCAAGATTTTATTTAAATGAGTGAGGGTACACTTTGGGATCCCACAAACCATTATCTCAGATAGAGATAGTCATATCCTTAGAACATTCTAGTTGAGCCTCTGGTCACTGCTGGACACCAAGATCACCAAGTCCACTGCCTTCCACCCCCAGATGGATGGCCAAACCGAGGTTGTCAACCAGATGATCGTGCACATCCTACACATGTACAATTCCAAGCACCCTCGCACATGGGATGAAAGTCTTCCCTATTTTCAACACAAATACAAATTAGCCATACATAGCTCAATCAACCACGTCCCCTTTTAGGTGGGGTTGAGATTTCAACCATTGGGTCCCATGGATGCTGCACTACCCCTTGCGGACACCTAGGCAGACTCGTCGCATGCTCCAAATACAGCTAACAAAGCCACCCAGTTCATTGAGTGGATCCAAAAATTTAGCCAATAGGTCTAGGATATTTTAAATAAGTCCAATGCGAAGTACAAGCAACGCCATGATCAACACTGGGTGCCACACCAGTTTTGGGTGGGAGACAAATTTTGGTTGCACTACCAGAAAGAACACCTTACAGGGCCTCATCAGAAGCTTTGTCCAATCTTTTATGGGCCTTACACCATTACCAAGGCTGTGGGTGACAATTATTTTGAGCTCAACCTGCCCCCCTTTCTTGGCTTGCACCCAATGTTCAATGTGGACCTCCTTCGGCCTTATTTTCCACCATTGTTGGACACCTCAGAGATAAAAAAACAATTGACACCAATAGAGCTCAAACCTGACTGCATGGAACATGCATCCACTGATCATATCATGGAAACATATGTCAAGGGCACTCACCAACAGAGGATCCAACTTTATTGGGTTGTCAAAGTTGGGCAACTCCTGCACCAAGGCAAGTGGCTCACCCGTGGCTAAATTTAGTAGAAATTTCCTCATCTGATGGGGGCACTCAACGCAATGGAGACCATTGATTCCTAAGGAGGGAGGATTGATCCAGGTGGATATCAGTGGCCAACCACCTTTTCCAATTGGCTCAAAATATTTTTCTAGCAATTTTGACAATTTACTATTTTTAGCAGTTTTTAACTTCTGGGGCTAGTTTGAGGGCCTAAACAATGTTTTTTCACGACATGGAACCTCAATGATTTCTAAAGACTCTGATTGAGCCTCCTAAATGAATCTCCTCTTCAATACCTTTCCAACGAGCTATCATGCACCCTAAATGGAGATCGTATGCAAAAGTTACGACCCCATGAAGTTAACGTACTAACTTACCCCAACGAGGCCCACATGACTTTTGGTGCTTCATCTCCTAGGGTTAGGTTTTTGGATGTCTAGGGTTTTGAAATTCATATTTATTGTAAAAAGGCCTTCAGAGCCTCATTGTACTCATTTTATTGTGAATGAGCATAACCGTCACATCTCTTCTCAGAGATAAGCTTCCAACATTCTAGCAAGATTGTTTTTAGTCTCCATTTTACAGTTTTCAACATGTTTCTTATTTAATAGAAGTCAAGTTTTACTATATCTTTGTTATTGTTCACTGTTTCTTTGTGTTAAAATTATAAATCCATGGTTTTATTTCGTTCCTCTCATAAATCCAGATCATCCTCAAGCGTGTTGGTTCAATGGCCTACAAATTGGCCCTTCTAGCTACTTCCAAAATCCATCCGGTGTTACATGTTTCTTGTTTGAAGAAAGTGCTGGGACAAAACTGCAGGTTCCAAACTATCCTTCCAGAACTCAATGACGAGGGCTCCCTTTGGCTCCAACTAGAATTCGTTCTCAATAACCGTGAATGTCAGCTCATGCGTGGCCAAACTATCAAGGAAGTGCTAATCCAGTGGAAGGACACGTCACCAAAGGATGCGACTTGGAAACCGTCAACCATACTTGGTAAGTGCAGACACAAACATATCTCCCTAGTTTCACCCCGAAACTAGAACAAAACAAGACAAAATATAAAACTTTCCCTAAGTTTTAATTATCAAGCATACTAACTAACAAGAGATAAATGACATACCTTTTAAATGTCGTTTGTCCTCGCTAGTGTTATCCTCACTCTGTTCCAAGACTTATGGGATGTTGAACCTGTAAAAATATAGAATCCAATGAAGTGAAAGCAACAACATATACTCAAAAAAACCTATGTATGTGATCAAGGAGTCATACAATAAAATAAGACCAATTTTATGGGAAAGAAATATATCACTGTATTAAAGAATGTGGAAGAAAGATACAACCAGATGCCTTGATGTTGTCAGGTTCCTTCCAATAGTTCCTTGCTTCCCACACACTTCTGCTCCATGGATTCTGAGACTGTAAGTTTGAGGTACTAACAATCTATCTTGACAACATCAATCAAAATTCTATCAAAACTCAGCAAGCTCCAAGCTAACTTCAAAAACCCAATCAAGCTAACTTTCTCAATGAGAAATCATCTCCTTTTATAAGCTGAAAAGGATAGGGTGAAGACATTAAGATGATCCCATGAGATCAGGGATGCGACTCAGATCCAAACCAATCGAAGGCCACCTCACCCTCGAAGCTTCTCTTCTAGAACTTTCGAGAAATTCTTTTTTTTCCTTCGTACGAAAATCGTCGCACCCTTAACACTGAGAAAAATGCGATGACGTCGTAGGCCACTGTGGTGCAACCTGTGATGATCCTATATCATCGCATACTTAACACTAAGGAAGGTGTGACGATCCCTTTTAATAAGGTTTTTACAAGGGAAAAGATGATTTTCATCTTTCTGGGAAAATGTGTCTTCATTCTTCTTTAGGGATTCAAGCCATTGATCCTTCTAAATAAAAATGACAGGCTTACACCATTAACAGTCATAGGGGTGTCAAAAATAATGTGTAATTGTGAGCCCCCCAAATTATGAAGTTACAACAGAGTGATAACTGAAATACTTTGTCGAGTGTGTGTTGGGAACAAGGAACACGTCAGTCGGAAACCTGCCAACAGACAAGGAAATATAGTACAATAACATATTATCACTGAGGTAGGCATTCCCATAATCAGAATACAAGTGAATCAAAGCATACACATCAACATGCAAAGATCGATGTCAAGTAAGACAGGTCATAGCCACCAAACATACACTGTGGATCCATGCCAATATGACTCAAATCTGAACATAGCCACCAAAAATACACTGTGGATCTATGTGTTAAAGACTCAAATTTGAACATAGACATGAGACATACACAGTGTATCTATGCAATAGTACAATCTGAATATATTCCAACGCAACCTGAATCTATCAAAAAATATCTAGGGTCTTCATCTCTAGCACTCTATAGTACGAATCTTACCATGCGAATACATGTGCTGAAGTCGAACATGGTAGAAACCACTTGATTACTGATCATTAGTGTATATCATTAACAAGTGAGAGGGAAATCACCATTAATGTCAATGACTCCCAAGGTACACTAGTACAATCCAACGGGTGTGAATTTGTGATTTGAAGTCGAACACTCGACGCAATCTCTCGATCAGGGATCMATAATGAAAACCCACTGTCGAAAGTGAGGAAAACTACTATTGAGGCATGCAAGTTCCAAGCTAMCAATTAGTTTCTAAGTCTAATTCTTGGATAATGAGTTGAATTCGACAGGAAAAGACTCATCATAGGAGGGCCTTAATGTATCCCCCATCAATGACACGAAACAGGTAAAAATATTTGAAGTAGATCAGAGTAACATGTGATTCAAGACCGACTCAGAGATGACCGATGCACTAGAAGGCTTAAGGACTATAGAAATGGACGACGCAGTAGAAGGATTTCCAGGTTGAACTTCTCTTTGAACATATTGATGACACAACATCTGTCTTGGAAAGACTGACTCAACAACAAGGATCACAGATCAAATTGTAATCTTGTAAAGGAGTATGATCAAGAGACAAGAAAATTTTCCAACCTAGACACAAAGTGAGTGAAAGGTGTCATGTTCAAAAATGACTCTTCCATAGAATACAAGTTTAGATACATTTCTTTCCCAATTCTCCCCCCACCATTTCTAGCGAGTACCTCTTTATTTTTACACAAGATTGAGGAGGATAACATATGCTTGAAATGTAAGCTCATCCTTTAGATGAGTCCCTCAGATTATTTTTAATGAACCCTAGGAAGGAGTGGTTCGGTCCCATATGGACCTTTCAATGTTTTTTTTATGAGTCCAAGGAAAGAAAACCCAGGGGTTTTTCATATTTAGAGAGTCTAAAAAAATCTTAAAGAAAACTCCAACATTTCTTTTTTCGTAAAGTAGTCTGATGAGACCGAAAAAGAGATAAACTATCTCTCAACAAACATTTTCTTCAAATACTTTAATGAGCATGAAAAGAACAAGATTGCTCAACAATATTTTCATGTTTAGGGAGTTTGAAAACAACTTAAAGGGAACTCCAAGGGATTCCTTTTTTGTATAACCTCTATGAGTTCGAAAAAGTGATAAAAGTATACTCGGTTACATTCTCATTGATTTATGAGCATGAGAAAGAACAAAGACTAAGATCGTGATTGTTTTCATTTTTACGCAAACTTAAAACAAAACAAAACTATGCTTGGGATAGATTTTATTTTTACACAAGCTTAAAACTAAACAAAACTATGCTTGGTTCTGGTTTCATTTTTATACAAGCTTGAACTAGAGGAAACTATGCTTGAAGTAGGTGGTTTCATTTTTACAAAAGCTTGAACCAAAGTAAACTATGCTTGCGACTTCCCAACGCATTATCCAGGGATGGTTGGTACTTAGCCCCCAAATTAAGAAGCTAGTGGCTCAACTTCAGCATGAAGTTCAGAGGCTATAAGCATTACCCCCCAAGCTTCGTCTCATTCAATGACACGGGCGAATAAAATGAAGCTTCAAATACTATACNAACTATGCTTGGTTCTGGTTTCATTTTTACACAAGCTTGAACTAGAGGAAACTATGCTTGAAGTAGGTGGTTTCATTTTTACAAAAGCTTGAACCAAAGTAAACTATGCTTGCGACTTCCCAACGCATTATCCAGGGATGGTTGGTACTTAGCCCCCAAATTAAGAAGCTAGTGGCTCAACTTCAGCATGAAGTTCAGAGGCTATAAGAATTACCCCCCAAGCTTCGTCTCATTCAATGACACGGGCGAATAAAATGAAGCTTCAAATACTATACGTAACAAAGTACTTGACTCGATCGAAGAGTGGATAATTCTATTTCATTTTTGTAACGAGCTTTCCATAGAGAAGAAAAAACTATGCTCAAGAATCCAGGTTCAATCCCCAGACCTCCATTTCATTTTTTAACGATCTTGACACAGAAACAGGAAATATGCTCGAGACGGGCTGTTTTATTTTTTAGTGAGCTTAACACAAGAGGAGAATTATGCTCGTAACTTTTGTTTCATGTTTTAACGAGGTTGTCACAGAGATGCAAAAAACTATCCTCGTAAGCTCTGTTTCATTATTTAACGAGGTTTCCACAAAGATGCAAAACTATTCTCGTAAGCTCTGTTTCATTATTTAACGAGGTTTCTACATAGATGCAAAACTATCCTCGTAGCTGGTTTCATTTTTTAACGAGCTTGAAATAAGAAAACCATGCTCAAATATGCTTTCATTTTTTAATGATCTTGAAATAAAAAAACCATGCTCAAAACTCCTTTCTTGATCATAGCTTCCAAGAGGACAATGCTACGGAAGGAAACCATGTCATGGGACAAAAATTGGTCATGGATTCCAAGAGATATTCACTCGATGGAAGAAACACACTTTGGAAGGAACACTTGTCAAGGGTCTCTATAGGGGTAAGGAGGCCAGACTCCAATAGCCCTATCGAAGAGATAACCATGTCAACTACCAGATCTAAGTCATAAAAGATAGAGCTTACAATGAGAGGCTCATCATAATCAACAACTGAAGGCATGGGAGACAACACAACATAATTGACCTATGGCGGGGGTGAATCTGTCTACATATATAAACCATCTAGGGAGGTCATTGAGTTGATGTTCAAGTCAGGGCCAACAAACGAAAGTTGATCAATAGTCACAATTCTTCCATCGTGAGGGAAATATATCACATGAAAAAGAGTGGACACGATAGCTTTTATGGCATAGACATAATCTTGCCCAAGGAGTAAATTGAAATCCAAGGGGTATTGGACTACCATGACATCAATAAAGACAATTTTCCCTCCAAAAGTTATGGGAAACTGAGGAAGGGTCCCTAAAGGTTGACTGGTTCTTTTGTTGAAAGCTAATAGATTATGGGTAACTGACACAAGCTAAGAAAATCCTAAAGCCTGCCAAGCAACAGAGGACAAAATACTAACGGACAAACCTTCATCTATCAATGTCTGAGGAACGTCCCAACCGCAAACTTGTACTATAATATTGAAAGGAATGTGAGAGGGAAGACGAGGTCTAGTTAGTGCACCCCAATAAAAAAGGATGGCCTCATTACTTGGAGGGGGTTTCGCGGGAGAAGGAGGAAATCCCCCTAGCATGATAGATTCAATATCAACGAGAAAAACATGAGCAATATCAGGTGTACTCTCTAGTGGGAGAGTAGGATCAACCAATGAAGGGATTAGATCGACCACTTGGGTTTCATTCTCCAAGGGGAGAATGGGGTTGACGGATGGAAATGGATCGACCGCTTGTTTTTCACTGTCTAACGGGAGAGTGGGTTCGACTGAAGATGGGATTGGAGCAACCACATTGTCAACTAGTTCAATTAAGGATGTGACCAGATTGACTACATGATAAACCATACTAACTAATGAAGGGACCAAATTGATCATTTCATCAACTACAAGTGGGTCAAGAGTAAGCTTGCAATAAGAAAGTGGAAGTTGAGGATGGGAAACAATCATGTCTTCGAGGCTTTGTCCATCTGAGGAAAAAGGTGAGTTGATGACTCCCTTCGCGCATAACATGAGAACTTGACTCTACTTTCTTCTTCCCAATGGTATCTTCTACTAGTTGATGGGAGTCATCGACATGTTGTTGGTGATGACATGGGTTGGCAGTGTGTAGACCATGCTTCTATAACCTTGGATAGACGAAGGAAATCCTTAAGAAGATGGCTACCCTTACAAAGCTGCAAAATTTACTTAATTTACTTGGGTTGTTTGGGTGATTATGTCATCAACACTCGATTATGATTATCAATAGCAGGGTTGTTTAGGCATGTCTAGTAGTGGTTGGAAGTTTGAGCCCTTGTTTATTTTCTTCTTCTTCTTACCCATCGAGTTACTAGATTCAAAGATTTTACTCAGCAAAGAAGATGAAACATAAGAAGACCTTGCAAGTGAAGAGGTGAAGAATATCTTACTGGTGAATATGGTGAGGATCAACATGAGTTTGATGTTCTCCGGGGGAAGTGCTTACAACCGAAAAACTTACTGCATTCGAGATTACTTGAGAGGAAAACAACCACACCCATTGTCAATTGTGGTTATGGGCTCAAAGTGGTGATGTAAGGAGGACCAATGTCTCCATAAAAAGGAAAAACAAAAAGGCTCCCTCGGAGCAAGGGTTGCTTCATTGGTGGATTCCGTGTGAATGCCATAAATATAGATCAACTTAAGCCCTACAAGGGGAAAACAAATAACACATGCTACTAAAATCTAGTAAGCAAGCAAAACTAAAACTTCCAACAGTGGAAACCACTAGTTGGTGATGAAATCTGGAAGAACAATATAGGAAAGAGGATAGAAACGATTGGATCAGTTACATTGTTGACCTTCTTAATGGACTTACGTCTTGGTGCAATCTTCCACACAATAATCATGGATTTACCCTCAAGGAGTGACGAGTGAGTTTGACCAGCGTTTGTTCCAGGTAAAATGAGACTTCCCTTCCTTGTCACCTTGTGTAAGACCCTAGAATTGTGGCTACTAAGGTAACCAATTTGAAGTCAACCTCTAGGCAGTGCAATTGATGAGTAAATTAGAGCATATGGGAAGGATAACAGTCTGAAATCCTTCAAGAGAATTAAGTACAAGTGGACCGGTAGAACTCGAGAGGACCCCAAACGGATTCAGAATTAACGAAGCACCTAGGCGAAATGAAGACAGTTGGACCTCAAAAATAAGTCCCAGTATATGATTTGACTACTACGAATGGTTAAACCGTGAAGGGATAATCTTTGTGTCTCTAGAACCCGACCTGTGTGTAACCCATTGTGAGAGAGGATCCTAGCTATGCTTATCCAAAAATTGGATTTGCTTTCCCTATTGCAAGATGCTAATTTTGTTTGACAACTTTGGAAAGGATTATCCTTTCAACCTATTTCAAAGCTCTACAACCTAAGCTAATGTAGGCTTGCTACCATAAAATGTAAACAATCAATTTTTATAAGCATTTTATTTTAAGTCTATTGTTACTTAAGAGGAAAATGGAGTGGACTAAATGATGTTCTGACCAACTCTAAACAATGCAAAGAAATGGGGAATACAAAATATTTCACTTGATTAAGTTATGTGTGTATGAAGAGCGTTTTCATTCCCAAATGCACAATGTCGCAAAAATTTATTAAACTCATCTATATCAAGATCTTCAAGAAAAGAGCCAAAGATACTGTACACCAATACACGATTCAAGACCAAAAATGTCAAAAATCATGCAATTTGGCTACTTCAAATGTAAAGGATTCCCCAATCTAATGCAAAACAAGAGATTTTTTTTTTTTTTCAAAGATAGCTAAAGAAAGCAATAGAAAATCTCTCTAAAACAAAGAAGCCAAACAAATTTTCTATTTTAACACAAACTATTAGGAAAGAAGTGTTCTTTCACTAAACAATTCTAAGAAAAACAATGCTGTGGCGAAAGACACTCAAGAAAGAGATCAGATATTTCAAAGAAAACAAGCTAAAAACAAAACAAAGATGGCTAAAATAAACTCAAAAATTGTCAAGCGGGAATTTGTAATCAGACCCAACAAATCACCCCCAAACACTTATCATAGATCCAGGCAGGGAAACCCATCAAAAAATACAAATTTTCACAAAATCGTCACGAGCTACCAGGAGTAACCAGTCACGGCGATCTCATCGTTCTTGAACCGGAAGAAGCGATGCAGGGTCTGTGACGTCTCAACGTGTGTCTAAAAATGAGGTGTGTCTGATCCTAGATAAAACCATGCTTGTCTCTCAAAAGTTTAGGCGATCAAGGAAAAAGAAAAATAAAAGCTATGAAGGTTTTCGGTGAAATTAAAGCGATTGAAGAGTCAATCTGGATCTCCCGGTGACTCGGCCAGACCGGAACAATCAAGCAAAAATCAGACAAACTAGGAAACAATGCATCCTAGTATGAGGTAGCCAATTTTGTTGATATGGGAACATATCGGTAGAATCTTTGTAGACACAAACATATCTCTCTAGTTTCACCCATAAACTAGAAGACAAAACAAGACATAATATAAAACTTTCCCTAAGTTTTAATTATCAATCATACTAACAAACGAGGGATAAATGACATACCTTTTAAGCGTCGTTTGTCTCTCTAGTCATCCTCACTCTATTCCAAGACTTATGGGATGCTAAACCTGTAAAAAAATACATAAGACAACGAAGTGAAAGAAAAAATGTATACTCAACAAAACCTATGCTTGTGATCAAGGAATGTACAACAAAATAAGACCAATTTTAAGGAAAATATATCAGCGTGAATGTGGAAGAAGATACAATGACCATTGATGTTGTTAGGTTTCAGCTGAGTTCCTTTCTTCCACACTTGATCCGCAGTTAAAGTATGGATTTGAGGTACTAACAATCTATCTTGACAACATAAATCATAATTCTATCAAAACTCATCAAGCTCCAAGATAACTTCAAAACCCCAATCAAACTAAATTTCCCAATGAGAAATCCTCTCCTTTTATAATTTGAAAAGGATAGGGTGAAGAGGTTAATATGATCCCATGAGATCGAGGTTCTAGCTTCGGATCAAGCCAGATCAAAGGCCACCTCACCCTCGAACCTTCTCTTCTAGAACTTTAAATTCTTCTTTTCCTTTAATGCGAAAATCATGGCACCTTAACCTTGAACAAGAAAAGCGGTGATGGCTGATGCAAACCCTTTGTGGGTGCAACTGCAGTCTAGATTGGCCATACCCTTAAAACTAAGCAGATGCGATGCTCCCTTTATAAGGTTTATAAGGGAAAATATGATTTTCATCTTTCTGGGAAAATGTGTCTTCATTCTTCTTCAAGGATTAGGGCCATTGATCCTTCTAAGACAAAGGATAGGTTTACATCATTAACAATCATAGGGGTGTGAAAATAATGTGTGTAACATGGATGTCTAGGGTTTGGAATTCCTCTTATTGTAAAAGTTCTTGAGCCTCATTGTACTCATCTTCTTACTAATGAGAATAGTTGTCACATCTCTTCTAGAGAGATAAGTTGTCAACATTATAGCAAGCTTGTTTTTAGTCGGCATTTACAGTTTTCAACAGTGTATTTGTTATTTAATAGAAGTCAAGTTTACCGTATCTTTTATTGTTCAGCGTGTCTCTGTTAGCATTATAAATGCGTGGTTTCATTTCGTTTAGCTCATAAATCGGATCATCCTCAAGTGTATTGGTTCGGAACATTTAAATTATTTTGACTTCCAAAGTACATCAGGTGTTCCATGTTTCCTGTTTGAAGAAAGTGGTGGGACAAAACTACAGGGTCCAAACTGTCCTTCCGGAACTTGATGAAGCGGGCTCCCTTTGGCTCCAACCAAAAATCATCCTCAATACATGTGAGCGTCCAACTCATGCATTGGCGAACTATCAATGAAGTGATGAAATCCGTGGAAGGACACATCACCAGAGATAACTTGGGAACCAACAACCATACTCCAACAGTTCCACACCTTCAGCATTGAGGACAAGGCTATTTTTTGAAGGGGAGGGACATGTTAGGATCGATCCTAACCCCTCTTCATGAGTGTAATGTCCATTTCCAAATAGGAGCTCGGAGAGGAGGCTTAATGGTCTAAATAGCCCCATTAGACTATAAGCAGGGGGCCAAGAAAGGTAAAAATGGTTACTATAGGTCACTCTAGTCAAATGTGTATGTTTAGAAGTGACATTGAGCTAAAAGGGTTAAAAGTTCTTTTAAGTCCTTATGAGCTAAAATAGAAGTCAGGTGAATTAGGGTTTTTGAGTCAACAATGAATTAGGGTTTTAGCATAGTTAGGGTTTTGGAAAGCTATAAAGGAAGGTTAGAAACCTAATTCATCATTATGCTGATTATGACTTGTCATTGAGTAGAAGACGCGCATCTTAGGAGAGATAGTTAAGTGTATTCAGGAGGAAGACACCAGTTAGTTGATTTAGGTGTTGAAGACACACACCTAGTCATCGGGAAGATCATCCAGGTCTTCCATCATTCTTCGTGATTCCTTGAGTGCTCCCATTAAGGTATTATCTTTTTAGTTACTTATTTGTATTCGGCTAAGATCGCACGTCTTTTGATCTAGCGAGTGTTGTTATTTTATTCAAACCACAATTGTATTTGTATTCTAGCTAATATCCTTTTTCTGTTGATCTATCCAAGTATTATCCGAGTTTATTGAGAGCTGCATTTGGTCATTTGTAATCCCATGAGATATCATAATACAAACTTTAGGCCTTTGTAGATGTTTATTATTTGTATGATCATTTATATTTCGTAAACCTTTGATCCTACACACACAGTAACAACATTTCCTAGACTAGCAAAGTCAACCATTCTAGTAATTATCGAGCTTTAGTCTGCCCGACCTATGACTAAGACAATGAGTCGTGAAGAGGCCAAAGGTAGTGAACACATAGGTGATCACTTACAATAGGCATGGGAAAGAAGGCATGACGATTTCCCCTTTTAGATCTATTTCGGAGGAGAGGAAGAGCCTGAGGAGAAGCGAGAGAGAGAGGCCCTGTGGTGGCCTTGAGGCATAGATGATACTAGGAGACATATATGAGAAACCAAAGGGGTAGTGTAGGAGCCCTAAATCAGATCCGGAGAGCAGCATGCAGGTTATTAGTGATATTTTAGCTAGTCAGCGGACCATGTCCTGATCCTTGGCATAAGTGGTTGATAGATTGGCTAGGTGGGCACCCCAGATACACAAGCCCCACATGCAACACATAGGAACTTGGGGGCAGGCAGTAGACCCAAACACCTACTCGCACATACACCTCTGGTGTTGAACCCTTGTTTCATAGTTTCCATAGGGCACCCCCGTTAGCAGCACCACCATCGATAGCATAAAGGCCACCCACTCATGCCGGTGACATTGCAGAGAATAGTAGGGAGTACACAGCATTGGGTCACGACTTCCATCAGGACAGCAATAGGTGATCTTACAATGGACTCGGAACTCAGAAAACCTTGAGAGAGAGCACCAAGGGACCACAACAACAACAATGGAATAACCTTGATTTCATCCGAAAAGTTGGAAACTCACCATCCCTTCTTTTGATGGATAATAATACTTGTAAACTTGATGAAGCTAGACATACAAGCTCCAGCCAGGATGACCAAGACAGAGGCCATTGGTTTCACGACCTTACACTTGGAGGTGATGAGGCACACACAGTGGTGGTACCATGAATTTGAGTGACATTGGGTCATGCATCACCTTCTATGGGGAGTTCTGAGATAGGCTCATGGGCCGAGTTTAGCGGGGAAGGATCGAGATACATAGAGGATCTAACCTGGATTAGAGGTAAAGGCATACTTGAGAGATGTTCATCTGTGAGTTCAGTGAGAGTAGCCATGGGTAGCCGGATTATGCTCCCGAGCCCAAAGGCGATCATGCTATTCACAAAATGACTCACAAGGCCTTTGAGAGGATGGGTGAAGGCACACAAGCCTCCCACTTTGTAGGATGTCATCCTTCACACTCAAGATCTAACAGACTCAGCGCCAAAGACTAAAAATTTCTCTAAACCATTTGTGCCCCGGAGGGATTGAGATAGGAAGCCATTCTAGAGAATGGAAATGAGAAGTTGGATGATGAGACTAGAATGGAAACTATGAGGAAAAGCTTTGCTTAGGTACTTGTGAGAAGATCCTTGGGCCCCTGACACGGGTGCATGGGCAGGGAAATTCATTATATTGAAGTGGCGGCCGGACAACATGGGCCGGTGAGGAGGGAGGAGGAGGCGGGACAATGGATCCACTAGTTTAGAGGAGGAGTCAACACCAACAGAGGAACAACCTCCATGTAGACCATCGACACTGGTAGGAACCCATCCTCTAGTAGTCCCACAACCGCCAAAGAAGGCTAATGGGAGGAAACCAACAAAGGGAGAGTCATAACGACCCTTTCTGTTATTCTCAGGTAAGACACCCTCTGGATCAAAGGGACTATTAAGGGACAATGAGAAATCACCTTGATAGATGGTGGGGCCACCCACAAATTCATTAACGCTTCTGAAGTAGGCGAGCACTTCAAACCGAGGAGTTTGAGGGTTTGATGTTGTTGTATGAATGGCACAGTGGAGTGTCTAGGCAGAGTTCCAAACTTAGAAATGAAATTAAACCTTCTGATGAGAACCCACATTTTATGTGGTTGACCTCTCGGACACAGATGTGGTGTTAGGAGTTCTGTGGATGATTACCTTGGGAAAAATCACTACCAACTACCAAACCTTGGAAATGGGATTCAAAGATGAGGATGGGAAGAAAGGTTGTTCTAAGAGGTATGTTGGCAGGAGCACCATAGCGGTTTCATCCAAGAGGATGGAGGATATTGAGACATGGAAGTATATATACCACAAAATTCTTGATCACTACTGAGAAGGATTGAAGGTCCGACAACAATACCATGCCGAATCAAAAATTTATTGGGGAACTGACATAGCCGAGGTCTTTGAGGCAATTCCACAAGGGAGACCCACTTGGCCGAGTTTGAGCACCATTGAGTTGGAGGAGGGACAAACCTATGATAACCCCCCCCCCTATCATCATCCCTAGGAGGTTCAAGGATGAGATAGAAATGGAATTGGTAGATGGGACACAACAGGACAGTAGCATCGGCTGCTTCTATGGGTTAGCTTTACGAAGAAGGATGGCACCGAGGAGGATATTGCATTGATTCACAGAACTTGAACAGAAAACCATCAGAATGCGATACCCTATCCCACATTGGCAGTTGATTGATGAATTGCATGGGGCAATTTCTTCTCAAAAATTGATCCTTCTGGATATCATCGAGATCAACATCAGAAGCGGAAGGACATAGAAGAGCGCCATTTGATGTCTATTTTGGACCGCCGAGTTCTGGTTATACCATTTAGATAACAATGCACCTTATTCAGTGTGCATGAACCATATATTGGTCAGTTAAGGAAATCGGTCTTGGTTTCTTCGACAACATCTTGATCTATAGCCCATCATGGAAAGAGCATATGAGTCACCTAGATGAGGTATTGAGCAACATGGAGGCACAATCATTATATGCCAAAAGTCCAAGTGAGAGGTTGGTATGACAAAGCTACTTTACCACTTGGGCCACATCATTAGTACACAGGTGGTGCAGGTGCACCAAGAGAAGATGGTGTCACGGATGGCGCGGCCTTAGGTATCACATAATTGAGAGAACTTCTTGGTGTAGCTATTACAAGTGGTTCATCTAGGGTTTTTCTCAACTTGGGTACGGCCGATAGATACCAATTATGGGGCCTTCATATGGACCGACAAATCAAAGGAAACATTTGTTCGCATGAAGGAGAGTCATGAGCACTTGTCCAGTGTTGACACTACCGGTTCACCTTACCATTTGTGCTAGAGTGTGACGCATCCAACGAAGGGATCAATGCAATTTTGACGCAGGGAGGACATGCCATTGTCTTGAGAGTAGGAAGCTTAGTCATCCTGAGATGTTGTACTCCATTATGACAAGGAAATGTTGGCAATCATACATGCACCTTGATGAAGTTCAAACAATATTTGGTGGCCAACAAATTCGTGGTCAAAACAAATCACAACAACTTAAAATATTTCCTTGAGCAAAAGGACCACAGTGAGAGTTATAGCAATGGTGTGAGTACATGCGTCGGTGACATAGAGTATGTCAAGGGGAAGAAGGACGTTGTGGCCGATGCACTATCGGGGAGAACTGCGACATGTTCTTTGATGGAGATTTCGATAGATTTCAAATCCCACTTGTTAGTGGAATAATCCAAGAACAAGTTTGCTTGTATGAGAAGGTGATGGATGGGCATCTGAGGATGACTGTATAGGGTCATTGGCGATGTCATATTTTACAAGGATAGAGTCTACTTGGTGCTAGATTCAGGGATGAAGAAGAATATCCTCACCTTGATTCATGATTCACCTCTAGTAGGCCATCAGGGTTTTCAAAACCTACAGATATTTCAAAGAGAGGTTCTCATGGAAGGGCCTCAACGGGCGTCTATGGGAACCGTCCGGTGAGTGTGTTACCTGCTAGCAGAACAAGTTAGAGCATACTCTTCCAGGGGGCTTCACTTATCCTCCCATTCGAGCATAGTAGGAGTATATCTATATGGACTTCATCTGGGTCTACCAAGGTCGAGGTAAGGTTGTATCTATGTAGTGAAGATCGATAGATTGACCAAGTTTACTCACTTCTATGCCATACCGTGGGAAGTACAATAAATTGGGGTAGTGAGATTTTCTTGAGGGGAGGTCTTTGGAACTTCATGGGTTGCACCCGGCGAAGAACATCTCGTCGATTCGAGGGCGGTCGGTTCATAGGGACATTTGGAGAGAGTTGTTTAGGTTGAGACAGAAGGGGATTGACACCTAGCACCCATTATCACCCTCGGATAGATGGGTGGCCCGAGATTGTCAACAAGTGGGTTGAATTGTTGAGGAACTATGTAGGAGGACAACAAAGAGCATTGAGTAAAGTGGTTACAATTGGGAGAACATTGCTACAACACCTTCCACATCCCATTGGTATGACACATAGAGGCATTTATGCGGGATATGATGCTCCCCGCACACTTTGGTGGTAGACTTGTGCGTGCCGAGGGAGAGCGAGCTCCCAAGGCAGGGTTGGTCCTTAGAGGTTGAGGAGATTCTCCAAGTTGTTGAAGAGAATCTGCTGACGGCCTTAAAACGACGAAGATAAGTCACCCGATTACGCACAAGATAGAAGCATAACGAGGTTGGGAATTTGGTTTCTTGAGACTCCAACCCTACAAGCAGTCATCTTTTAGAAGAGTGGGGCGAGAAGCTCAAACCAGGTGCATGGTCCTTCTACGGGATCATGTGTCGAGTATCTTGAGTTGCCTGACTAGAAACTTCGAGAGGAGAAAAAATCATAACATGTTCATGTGTCTTGCAAAAGGTAGTGGGGCGATTCATTAGCACATCAGAGGATCTTTCCCAGTTGGATGAGGAGGGACAATTAGAGTTGGATTCCAGGAGGAAGGTTTGGAGTTAGGGAGGAAAATGAGGCGGGGTCATCAAGAGTGTTTGTCGAGATGGAAGGACTTCCAGTGGGGATGCTGCAGGAAGCTGAAAGTGTCCGAGACCCTAGGCTGGTATTGCCGAGGGCCAGCAATTTAGGGAAGGGGGCTGTAATAATCCCTTTCCAAATAGGAGCTTCGAGAGAGGAGGCTTAATGGTCTAAACACTTTCAGGTGAGCTGCCGAGCCAAAGAGAGAGTGCTTGAGGGGTTACTAGGGTCACTCAGTCCGCGAGGTGTTATAATTGAAAAGTGACATTGAGCTAAAGGAGGTTAAAGTGCTTTTAAGTCATTATGAGCTAAACTAGAAGTCAACAATGAATTAGGGTTTCAACGGTGATTTAGGGTTTTGAAGTCAATAGTGAATTAGGGTTCAACATGATTTAGGGTTTGGAAGGCTATAAATGAAGGGTCAACAACCTAATTCTCATTATGACGATTATGACTTGTCATTGAGGAGAAGAGGTGCATCTCGGAGAGATAGTTCAGTGTATTCGGAGGAACACGATTGGCTGATTTTGGTGTTGAAAAACACACCACAGTCATAGAGAAGATCATCAGTCTTCCATCATTCTTCATTGATTCCAGTGCTCTATATTCCGGGTGTATTATCTTTTAGTTGCTTATTTGTATTCTGCTAAGATCCCTTGTCTGTTGATCTAAGCCAAGTTTTGTTATTTTATTCAACCACGGTTGCTTATTTGTATTTAGGCTAAGATCCTTTAATACATTGATGTAGTCGAGTATTGTCGGTTTATTCAGGCGCATTCAACCATTTTGTAATCAACAGAGATATCATAGAAAAGAAGGTTCAGCGACCTAATTCATCATTATGCAGATTATGACTTGTCATTGAGGAGAAGAGGTGCATCTCAGGAGAGATAGTTCAGTGTATTCCAGGAGGAAGACACCAGTTGGCTGATTTTGGTGTTGAAAGACACACCCTAGTCACCAGGAAGATCATCCAGGTCTTCCATCATTCTTCATTGATTCCGAAGTGCTCCTATATTTCGGGTATTATCTTTTAGTTGCTTATTTGTATTCCTGCTAAGATCCTTTTGTCTTTTGATCTAGCCGAGTGTTGTTATTTAATTCAACCACAGTTGCTTATTTGTATTCTGGCTAAGATCCTTTGTCTGTTGATCTAGTCGAGTATTGTCAGTTTATTCAGCTGCATTCGGCCATTTTTTAATCCACAGAGATATCATAATACAAACTTTGCAGTCCTTTGTCGCGTTTATTATTTGTATAATCATTTATATGCTGTAAACCTTTGATCCTACACAGACATTAGCAGCGTTTCCTAGACTAGCCAAGTCAGGAACATTTCAATGAGTCATTAGTTAGTAAGATATGTTTTCTATGTAATAAAGGTCGGCATTGGTTAATAAGGCCTATTAAATAAATGAGAATAAGTCAATGTAAGAAGACCTAATACAAGCTTCTGCTTCTAGAAAGATCTTCCTCTATAAGTTTCCTTAAAAGGTAGAATTAGTATAAATAAGAGTATGAGGTATTGGATATTTTGTCTTGGAGATTTTTGTAATAGAGCTCTGCTTTGCTGAGGTTGCCTCCTAGAAGAACATTGCTATCCTTATTAAAGGTGCTATTTTTGATATTATTCTAATAATGTTCTGGATATATCATTGCTCTTCTGCCATTGCTTGCTAAATATTTATGTTCTGCATATTATGTTATATATGGAATATTGCATTTTCCATAGGAATAGCCCTTTGCTAATTTGGTTCATGAGGTTTGGTCAACTCAACAGGGGCAAGGTGTGGAGGGAGCACAACACAGACTGACAATGAAGCTAGGTTTTCTAAAAAACAAGGTAAATAAATGGATTGTGGACAAGAAAAAAATTGATCAACAATTACTAAATGATATTGAAGGGGAGATTGCGGCTCTATCAATTCAAAACACAGAGATTTCTCTTCAAGATTTTCCTTTAGATCGTTTGAAAACTCTAGAAACAAACAGGAACAAGATATTGATGGCAGAGGAGGAGCTTTGGTGACAAAAAAATAGGGCAATCTGGATACAGTCAGGGGACAAAAATATGAAGTATTTTCACAGATATGAAAGCTATAGACAAAATAAGAAACACTTGTGGGAAATAAAAGATGAAAAGAATAATTTACACATAGGACAGGAGGCCATTAATAAAGAAGCGGTAAGACACTTCAACTCATTCTACAAAGAATCCAAGCACAATGCGATTGTGGAGCAGATTGCTTCTGTGTGCCGGTATCCAAGGCTAGTAAAGGAGGAGGGCATGCTGTCTTTAGATAAACAATGTACAAAGGAGGAAGTGTTAGAGGTTCTTAGGGGTATGAAAGAAGACAAGAGCCTTGGTCGAGATGGCTGGACCGTGGAGTTCTTCCTTTTTTTCTTTGAGGTGATAGCAGACGATCTCTTAGAGGCGGTGGAGGAATCCAGACTTTGCGGTGTGGTGAACAGTTCCATAAACTCAACCTTCATTGTTCTGATTCCAAAGGTGAGTGGTCCAGTTTCTTTTGGTGATTTTAGGCCGATTGCATTGTGTAATTTATGTTACAAAGTCATCACAAAGATAATCACAAACTGGATCAAACCGATTTTATCAAGGACACTATCTGAGGAACAATTCGGGTTTCTAAAAGGCAGACAATTATGGATGCGATTGGTACAGCCCAGGAATGCATTCACAACATAAAAGAAAAAAAGTTACAAGCTCTATTTTTAAAAATTGACTTGAAAAAAGCTTATGATTGTATAAGTTGGGATTTCCTGCGAATGGTTCTCCTTCAGTGCGGATTCGACCTAAGCTTAACTAGGTGGATAATGGGCTGCATATCATCGACGAATTTTGCATTTCTTATAAATGGGGAACCAACAAAATTCTTTAAAAGTGGAAGGGGACTCAGGCAGGGGTGCCCGCTATCTCCTTTGCTCTTCCTTCTGGTTCTGGAAAGCCCAAGTTTAGAGTTAAAAAAAGGTCAAGAGGATGGATTAATTACAGGAATTAAGGTATCTAGTTCAATGAAGATTATCCATCTACTTTTTGTAGATGATATTCTGATAATGTCCAAAGCCTTGATCACTGAATGGGCTGAGATTCATAGGATTCTCCTTAGTTTCTGTAATTCAACAGGGCTAGTAATCAACTCTCAGAAATCGACATTTTATCAATCTGGGGCTCAACAGGACATCTTGGATTCTATAAAATCCTCCTTCTTGTTTAACATAAAAGAGTTGTCTAATGGATTTAATTATCTTGGATATTTTTAAAAAATTGGCAGGTATAAAGTGGAGGAATGGGAATGGCTAGTTGCCAAATATGAAAGACATATCAGCCATTGGTGCAATAAGTGGCTGACCCTGGGTGGATGCCTAGTCTTGATAAAGGCGGTTTTGGAAAGTCAGCCAGTATACTGGCTGGCTTTGGCCAATATCCCCTCCTCGGTTCTAGTAAAAATTCGTAAATTGGTTTACGAGTTTTTATGGAATGGGAAAAAACAAAGGAAATGGTATCATCTGTGCAGCTGGAGGATCATCACGCGTCCGAGGAAGTTTGGGGGATGGGGGTTGAGAAACTTGGACAGTTTCAACAAAGCAATGATGGTTAATACCCCGTGGAGAGGGTTGATGCATGAAGGGCTCTGACAAAGAGTGCTAAAAACTAAATACTTTCCCCGGTGTATTTGTGGCTTGTTGGCTTCGTAGGGTTCTGTTGGGAGGAGCAAAAGGATCTCCGACTTGGAGATACCTTCAAAGATCTTTACCTATTTTATTGCACTGGTTGGCGTGGTGTCCGAGCACGGGGGAACTGATTAGGATTGGCAAAGATCAGATTCTGGGAATGGGGGATAAAGCAATGTTATCAAATGAATTGATCTCTTTCTTAAATCAGCAAGGCATTTATTTTTTTTATCTCAGGGGAGCATGGATGCAAGATAAGATGTGATGGGACAAACTTGGATCAAAAGTGCGGAGTTGGGTATCGAGGGTGATCTAGCTACTGAATGACATACCTACAGGATTAAACTTATAGATCAGGGGGTGCTGCTGAAAAGAAAACCAGATACTCTTATGTGGACATGTGGGGATACTACAGGAAGTATCTCGGTAAAAAGCATATATGAGGCAATTGAAACTAAAAAGAATTATTTGGCGATTGGCGGATGGAGAAAAGCCTTATGGACGTGGCCAACTCCTATGAAGCTAAATTTTTTTACATGGCTGTTGAATGAAAACAAGATTTTAACCTGGGAGATTTTACAGTGAAGAGGCTTTGCTAGTCCTGGCCGATGCATACTTTGTAAAATGAATTTGGAAACATGTATCCATTTGTTCGCTGAGTGCCCTTTTACTCGAGCAGTGTGGCAAAGCATTTTGATAAAACTAAATTTAATGGGCACATAGACAGGGATCTCCTTAAACAAATGTTTTAACAATTGGAGATTAAGGTGCTCAGATTACTTCACACTCCCATTATATATCTGCTGGAACATATGGACAAAGAGGAATCTAGCAATTTTTGAAAATGGGGATCCCTCGATACATAAAGTGGCCTTCCTGTCGACTTTACACACGGCTGAGCATAGGAAACCTACCAAACAAAAGAAATTTAGGACAAAGGCGGTGAGATGGGTGTGGGATGGACCGGTAGGTTGGTTCGATGGAGCAATGGCTACAACAGGGAACAACAGTGGAGCAGGTGGAATTCTCAAGATCAATGAGTTCAGGACTATCCATTGGTTAATTAACTGTGGTCCGGGGACTAATAACCGATCAGAGTTGATGGGAGCCTGGGCTCTACTAACCCTGGCTTCTCGCCTTGCTATCTCAAATCTCTCGGTCATGGGGGATTCTAAGATAGTAATTGATTGGTTATCTGGAAAGGGCTGCTTACAGGTGATAGCATTGGAATGCTGGAAGGAAAGATTCACAGAATTGATAAAAAAATTTCAAAGTATTTCATTCAAGCATATATTCCGGGAAGATAATTCAGACGCGGATAGATTATCTAAAATGGCCATGTTAAAAAATCCAGGATCGATCGAATACTTTAAGGTTGAAGCTGTCCATGTAGGGCCTCACTAGTTCTTAAATTTATATTAGTCTTATGTGTGTATTAGTGAACAACAAGTGTGCTATTGCTGTTTTTTGCAAAGGGACAAAATGCTAGGAGTTTCCCGATTGAAAGCCTTTTACTGCTATGCCGAGGAGATTCTATGAGATGGGAGTCTCTCGGTTTATGTAATAGGGATGGACAACGTCCAATTTTTCTCTTCATGTGTGTGGCATGGGAAGCTTTAGGGGCTCTGGGAATCTTAATATCAGTCTGTATTGTAACAATTTATGTAACAGGGTTGGGCAACGTCCAATTTTTCTCTTCCTGGGTGTGGCATGGGAAGTATTAGGGGCTCTGGGAATCTTGATTTCAGTCTGTATTGTAACAATTTATATTTCCATAATATAAAGCGACTTTTTCTGTGGAAAAAAATGAAACTAGGAATAATATTATTATAACCAACCTTTTAATGAAAGCTTAATATGCCAAACATGTATTCATCTTGAGTTTAAGTGCTAAAAATGTTGAGTATACAGTGAATATCTTCCATGGAAAAGTAACTTTAGAGTGAAGATTTCCATATTCGAGGGGAATGAACTCAGAATTCGAAGATGACACTCAGCGCACATATGCCTAATCCTATATTCGATTTCTTGATGAACAATATCAGAGTTTCCACGAATACATGGCCTGCTATGCTATTCGTAGAGTCACTCATTCTCGTCCCTTTCTATCATATTCATCGATCATGGCTTCCCCGGCTTCAACCATGGACGAGCAACTCATTCCACCGTATTCCCATATCAAAACATGTGTTAATCTCATGCAGGCTTGCACCAACGTCAAATCATTGAAGCAATGTCATGCCCAAATGCTCATAAAAGGACTCGAACAAAACATACTGTTGGCAACTAAACTTGTGAACGTGTATGCCATGTTTGACAGAATGGCGAATGCACGGCAAGTGTTCGATAGAATTCGTAAACGAAACGTTTTCCTGTGGAATGCGATGATCAGAGGCTATGCCTGGAACGGTCCCTGGGGAAAAACCTTAATGCTTTATTATGAAATGCAGCGAGCTGACATAGAGCCAAACAAGTTTACTTATCCTTTCTTACTAAAGGCTTGCACCGCGTTATTGGCTCTGCAAGAGGGCAAGCAGATTCATTCTCAAATAATAAGAAGTGGACTTGAATCGGATGTTTTTGTGAGCACTGCTTTTGTTGATTTGTATGCGAAGTGCGGAAGTTTAGAGGATGCACGCTTAGTATTTCACAGAATGTCTCAACGGAATTCGGTTTTGTGGAACACCATTATTGCAGGATCTGCCCAGAATGGGTTTGATTACGAGGCTTTGGAGTATTTCCATCATATGCAACTGGAAGACATGAAACCCAATGAAGCGACCATATTAAGTGTTATTCAGATTTGTGCCGGGTTTGGAATTCTGCAACAGGGGAAGGAAATCCATGGTTATGTGCTGAGAAATGGATTTGATTCAGATGTCTTTGTGGGTACTTCACTCATAGAGATGTATTCTGAATGTAGGGGGATAGAAAATGCAGGCCATGTGTTTGACAAAATGTCTATAAGAGATGTGGTGTCCTGGAATATGATGATTGCAGGGTATGCTGAGAATGGATGTGCGAATGAGGCCTTCAGACTCTTCAGGAAAATGCAACTGGATAATATCACACCCAACTCGATCACCATGGTAAGTTTACTGCCAACATCTGGTAATTTAGAAGCTCTGAAACAAGGCAAGTGTATCCATGGTCACATAATTAGAAGTGGATTTGAGTCAGATGTTGCTGCGGGGACTGCACTTTTTGCTATGTATGCCAAGTGTGGGGATATCGAGATTGCCCGGCAGTTCTTTGACAAAATGCTTGAAAGAGATGTGATCTCATGGAATGCAATGGTTGCAGGATATGCACAGAATGGACATGCTAATGAAGCCTTGACACTCTTCTATCAGATGCAAGACTTTGATGTGATGCCCAATTCAGTCACGATGGTGAGCGTGCTCCCAGCATGTGGCTATCTAGCAGCTCTGCAGCAAGGTAAATGGATCCATGATTATATAATTAAAAATGGGTTTGACTCAAATGTTTCTGTATTGAATTCACTTATAGCTATGTACGCCAAGTGTGGGAGTATAGATATTGCTCGTCAAGTCTTCGACAAAATATCTAGAAAGAATGCAGTTTCATGGAATGCTATGATTGCCGGATATGGAATGCATGGGCATGGTAGTGAGGCCCTTTCACTTTTTTCTCTGATGCAACAAGTAGGCATGAAACCAAATGATCACACCTTCATTAGTGTTTTGTCTGCTTGCAGACATTCAGGTCTGGTGGATGAGGGACGGCGATACTTCAGTAGCATGATTCACGATTATTGCATCACACCCAGGTTAGAGCACTATGCATGCATGGTTGACCTTCTTGGTCGTGCAGGGCATCTGTATGAGGCACATAACTTTATCAAAACGCTGCCAGTGAAGCCTGATGCTAGCGTGTGGGGAGCCTTGCTTGGTGCGTGCAGAACTCACTGCAACACTGAGCTAGGAGAGCATGTTTCAGAACGCCTTCTTGAGTTAGAGCCTGATAATGCTGGGAACTATATATTACTCTCTAACATGTATGCTGCTGTTGGAAGATGGGAGGATGTAGCGAAGGTGAGGACAGTCCTAATTAATAATGGGTTGAAAAAGTCTCCAGGTCGCTCCTGGATTGAGATTGAGAATACAGTTCATGCATTCCTTGCAGGAGACCAATCACATGACCAGTGAGAAGAGATCCAGAGAACGTTGGAAAGCTTAAACGTTGGAAAGCTTAACTGGACAGATGAAGGATGTAGGGTATGTGCCTGACAAGAGCTTTGTCCTGCATGATGTGGAGGAGGAGAAGGAATACATCCTTTGTAGCCACAGTGAAAAATTGGCCATTGCTTTTGGTCTTATTAAAACAATCCCTGGTACACCTATTCATATTACCAAGAACCTCCGAATATGCGGTGATTGCCACAGTGCTACCAAGTCCATCTCGAAGATTGTCAAGAGAAAGATTATTGTGAGGGATGCAAACCGTTTCCATCATTTTGAGGATGGATCATGTTCATGCGGGGATTATTGGTAGCACAAATTGTAACAAACATGAAAAATGGTTACAAACTTATTCATTGAACTTATTCAAGCAAGCACGGAGGTTGTAGCTGCTATTATTGTTCTACATGTAATCAAATGTTTGAGATCTTAGGTGCTATTGTTTCATGATACAAGTAGTGATGTAAATTGACCTACATATACTTACCGATATATTAGAGCTATTGGACATTTGATGTTTTGGATAGTATTTTTGATGGAGGGCAGGAACTTGCATGTTAGGAAGTATGCATTTGCTTATTTAAATGTGAAGTAAGAGTCCACTAGAGTCATCACTCAAAATGTTCATCAAGAGTTTTTTTAATGTGTTTGCATTATGTTAGGATATTTACATGCTTAGGAGTTAGTTAAGATCAACTTGGTCTAATGTGTCTTTCGGTATAGTGTGTTTCTTTAGAGTGATTTTTTAGTATGCATTTGTAGTTATGTAATATGACGGTCATGATACATTCTAGACATAAAGTGATCTGATGGTTCATATTCTCTTTGATACTAATAGTTATATTGATCCGTGGCTTAACACCCGATTGGTCCATGATCTCTATTTAAAGAGCATGGAGAGTCATTTGCTGATGTTCGATTGTGAAAAACTAATATATAAATTTTTTCCTTTTGCATTAATGTATTGCCTCAAGTGGTTTCGTTCGTCGAGGTTGTGGACTGTTTCTCTCTTTGAGGGTTTTAACCACGTAATACACTGGTGCACTGATGTTTGACATGTTTATGTGAGCGATTGCTTAAGGTGTTCGACCTATGTGGAAATACCCTGTTTGTCGAACAAATCATCTAAATCTAAAAAATATGAATGAAATAAGACAAAGTCAATCTAGATTTTGAACTAGGAGAAAGGTCTGAGTAAGAAAGAGTACTGTATTTTCTCTGTTGTGATTTATTCTATCTTTTACTAGTAATCATCTCTCAAATTATTTCAATGTATATTTGTTTATATGGCCGCTAACTTGCACCTTGAATATTTCATTGTTTCACAAATATTGTGGCTAACTCGATCAGTTTGTGTGTGAAATTGGTTTTGAATGCTCTGCTTCAAATTCCATTGCATGACTTGGGTTGCTATTGCATGGTTTCGAAGGTACCTCATGTTCAAACAATGAATCCTTTCACGCTACAAAAGGTATCCACTCTTTCTCAACCTTTGTTTTGGCCTAGTTGTATATCCTGACAATGATGGTTCTACAAATTGTTTGTTGTAAATCATAAAGCAGATTTCCTTCCTCATTTCTCCTAGGCCCTTGAATAAATCAATTGACCCTTCTATCATGCTAACACTAAGAATGTCCAATTAAAGCGAATGTCATCGATGTTGTATTCTCTCTTGACTCTAGATTTTGGAGTGTAAAGGGAGAGATACATGAGGTACCTTAGTTAGCGTGAAAGGATTCATGAGGTACCTTTTGTAGCGTGAAAGGATTCATTGCGTGAAAGTCCGACTAATGACCACAAAAGTAGGTCAAAGGGACTGCTAAGTACAATGATGTCAATATGATGCAGGAGTACCAAAAGGTCTCCTATAAAAGGCAAGATGTAGAAAGTAAAGTGCAATAAAGGTAGAGTAGTAGAGAGTGAGATCAGCTCCGAGGCATGAAGAACCCTCGACCTCGAGCTCAGAGACCTGTGCTAATGATGAAATGGACTGTAGGGGAAGATCTAAGGACAAGAGAAGCCAGAAGAAGAAAATTGATAGCGATGTATTGGTTTCTTAATATGGGGAATATTATACGAACATATTGAATATTCACATCTATAAAGAAACATACATACACAATATAATGTAAAGGAATTTAGATATGTAAATTCCCATTTGAAAGGGATTTTTTTGGTAAAAGTTAAAACCAATAGGTATCCACCCTTAGTTTCTTTGAAGATTGATGAAACTTTATAGTCTTCCCCCATTGTGTTTGCTGGGCTCTCCAAAGTAATACCTTGGGAAATACTTCTGCACTTTTTTACGAGAATGAGTTCCTAGAATGAGGGATCAATTTTTTTAGTTGCAACTATCTTTATTAGTCTTATACTCTTACGTGCAATTTTGGGACTCCGCAAAAATTGTATCATCTATTCTTTCTATGGATTAATTTTTGGGGTATTTTGAGTTCAACTATGGCACACATACTTGGTGAATTATACCTTAGTATGTTATTGCTTTTGGTTTCATCATTTTGTAGTTCACTATGGTTCATTAGATGCTCAACCATAATGTAACTAGCTTGGATTCATACCACTCTTTTTGAACGTTAGTTATTAGTTTGGATGATGTGGAAAACATACACACTGAAAGATGAACGATTTTTCTCTCTCTATTATCCAGGTATGTCTATGTTCCAACATATTGATAATTGAATGAGAGAATGAAGTTGGAGTCTCTTAGCATGATATTGTGGAAGTTACTATTGTGTATCAATGATATAGTTGCAAAGATATTGTCGATAGTTAGACTAGTCAAAATCCGATATTATTAATTTGTTTTAAAACTTTGTATGGATAAAATGCAAACATTTTGGGGGGCATTTAGTGCAGACTCTTCCTTTTGTTATGTCCCACTAACATACAATGGCTTTCCATCCATAGGAAGTTTTCACCAGACATTGTCTAGTTTTTGCCTAGCAATAGAACTTTCTTCCTTCAAAGAAACTATTCATGTATGCAAATCCTCATTATCTAATGTCTCCTGCATAATTCCTGGGTTTGTTAAAAATTGAACATAACACAAAGAAAGATAACCAATCCAGTTACCTAGTTTACTCTTGAAGATCATTAAATCACTAATCTGTTAGAATATGGGAGGATACTCAACATTTGTATTGATGTTTTTATTGTCATCATCAGCCTTATCAAGTTTTACTTGGTCAACCCTTATGTGTGGGTTCTTAGATGGACTTTTATCAATTCCTCCTATCATCCATGTAGTTGTTGACTTTCTTTCGAATTCATCCCAAAAAGTTCTTTCCTAGATATTTTCCACTTTTTCATTAAAGAATACATCTCTACTTTCATAGACCTTTCTACTTCCAAGATTGAAAAATTTGTATTCATTCAGTGCATTGGTATATCCAACACCTTTTCAGCTTCTTGACAAACTTATACCTCTTCAATATCATAGGGACCATCATGTTTACATCACATCCAAATAATTTTAGATAAATAAGAGAATGCTTCTTACCTAACGAAGCTTCCTTTCAGGTACTATCCTTCCAATTAACCATCAATAACTAATTTATCAACATGTTCCTATGCCATTAAACTCTTTGCATTCTTATACAATATTATTTTCTTCCTCTAGGAAATTCTATTCTATTGTGATGCATTCAAGATCAAGATTTTGTCTAGGAATGCCATCCTTGTAGAACTACCCAAAACTCAAATAAAGCATTGATGAAAAATTGGCATCGACAAAAAATTGTAGAGGGTCCAGACATTAGGACATCGAAAAACATTGGGGAAAAAATTGAGAAAATCAGCGAAGCGTAGACACTAAAAAATTGGGGAAAATTGAGAAAATCAGAATGGCCGGTTGCAAGCATTAAAAATACAAAAAACAAATTCATTTTTTTCAATTTATTTTACATAAACCAACAACAACATCAAATAAGCACATTGGCACATAAATATGGAAAAAACACTATGTGTGTGTGTGTGTGTGCCAAATGATACATCAAAGTCGACACTAAATCATGAACCCTGATAGTTGTCCAATCAAGGACTCAAAAAGTGGAGAACCAATTAAATTGACATCAATATATATATATATATATATATATATATATATATATATATATATATATATATATATATATATATATATATCATCATCATCATCATCATCATCATCATCATGAGTAATATACAATGACAAATCTAACAATGTGCTATCAATTCCCTCTCCCCCTTTTATGGGAAAAGGTCATGGGTCATTTTCCACTAGAAGGTCCTGCATCATTCATCTAATGGCCACTGGTGGGTGTATGTGTACCAAACTATTTAGAACTTGTGTTGAGGCTGCCACATCACCATCCTTAGTATGGAAGTCCTCCTCCTCCCGTAACAACTGTGGATCATCCCCCTACTCCTTGCACCTAATATTACTCCTCAAACTACTCAAGTGCCTTCTTTGTAATAGACATCTCATAATTTGATTGCCTTCCTTGTAATAGGCCTTTGTTGAGCTAGCAACATCCCCCTATACTATTTTAACTTTCAACACCTAATGAAATAAAAATAGCACGGGTCCCCTCCTCTTTTAGATTTCCAAGCCTTCATGAACTTTGTTATGTGTTCATTTTCTTTACTTTAAAACATCTCCTGAAATTTACTTTGGTTCTTTTCCTTTGAAAGTCACTAGACTCCTCAAAGGATGATTTTGATATTTTCCTAAGCTTAAGCAAGTTGTTTTTGCCCCTTAGAATTTTTCCAAAAAATTGCACAATTTGTTTTTCCGCATCTTACAGAAAGTTGCTTGCTTGCATTGTATTGCACTCAAACTACCTCATTTGCGACATAGTTTATATTGCACCTAAATGTCTTTTTGTTGTGACTTATCGCATCACTCCAAACTTCATTCGGTTGCAACATATCGCATCACCACAAACTTTACTTCATTGTGACATATCACACTTCCACAGACTTTTCTTCATCATAACAAATGAAAATTTCTAAGTGAAATCTTTAGCATCCTTCTTGTTATCACATTCCACAAAAGTTTCTTTCCTTGCAACATATTTCACAAACCAAAAGTTTCAATTTATGTGACATATCGCACAGATCGAAGTTTTTCTCCTTTGCGGTGTTTCACACAAAAATAATTTTTTATGTGATATTTCGCACTTGCCTGAATTTTTACCTTCCGCGACAACTTTTCTTTATCACATTGCACCAAAAGTTATTTTCGTGCAGCACATTGCACTTTCTCAAACTTTCCTTCACCACAACGACTTCTCTTTATTGCACCACACCGAAGTTTCTTTTCGTGTGATGTCACATCACGTTAAAGTTTTTGTTTGTGTGACAAATTTTTTGTCGCACCGCATTGAAGTTTCTTTTTGTGCAATATGTTGAACCACATCAAAGTTTATGTTCGTGCAATAAATTTTTTATCCCACTGAACCAGAGTTTATTTTCATGCGATGCACCAATATGACCCTTAATGTGATGATTTCTTGAAGGAGGTCACCAATAACATATGAGATATAAAAAAATAATCCTGATTACTTTCTCCCTACACGTATATTGTTCCTTTGAATGACTAACAATACTAAAATACAATGTTGTTGACATGGGTGAAGTACAAGACCCATATATGGCAACCAAGAAAGCCAAAGAGGAAAAAGAGCCCACCATTGAAATGAACTCGGACATAAAGGGAAATGGGCCCCATGACTAGGGATGCATCTACTTATGAGGGATACGGCCCAAGGCCAAGTGTAATATTTCTTTTGGGTCATAATGTGTTGTTATTTACAAAGTTAGGAAAATACGAAACTTGGGAAGTCCAAAAGTTGTTAAGAAACAATTGCAGCTCCCAGGAAGCAATTGCAACTCCTAGGAAATAGTTGCAATTCATTAGCTATTTATACCCAAGAGTACCTAGTTGAAATCACTCTTGCTTTTTTGTAATTTTGGAGAACTATTTCTAAGAATTTTAATGAGAAGAATCCCTTAGGGTCATTTTGGAGGAGAAGTAATTGGTGCTATGTGATATTATTCTATGGATTGTTTCCTATATTTGTATTGTCATTTTCACTGTTGTAAGTCTATATTGTTCATGTGTGGATTGTTCTTCTATGAGTTTGTGGCTTTGAAATTTTTTTTTTTTTCTTATATTCTTGTTATGGGTTGTTAAATAGAGGGTTACAGATGATTTATTGTTTCAGACTAATCTGTTCACATGTATCATTCATCATTTATGAGTTTCTTCTTTTCTATAACATCTAGCTATTTTGGAAGTGCAAGAAGGGGTTTATGATTTATTTTCTATTTTCTTCATTAGTTTGCTTCTAGCTAAGATAGATTAGAGCAACTTGTTTTCTGTAGTTTGATTAGTTTTATATTGCACATTTCATCTTAAATTTCAATCGTCACAATCTAATCATTTTAGTAATGGTTGTTGGGACAAAATATGGATGGGCCTCCTATCCCAAATGGTGTGAGGTATAATTGAGACTTTATACCGAGGAGTATTCTTGTCTATTGAAATGCACTTTTCCTGTGTCAACATAGTTGACGCTAGGAGGGCATGATGACAAACCTGCTTGTATAGAGCCATGTTAAGAGATTTTTTTAACTAGCCCATGGTTCCTCTCCATATCTTTGTATGGGATCATGCTTTGAGTCTTTTGAGACCATCAAGCGACATCCCAAAAAGGACAATTGATCTCTTGTCAAATTTGAAGTTCAATGGTGAAAGGAAAGTCCTCGCGGCTAGGCATCTTAGTAGATTTAATCTTGCATGTAAAAATCTCCAAAATTTGCAAGGTAATGCAATATGTCGATTGTTTATCCTCACATTGGAAGAAAAAATTAAGGATTGATATATGACATCACTAGCCAAATCAATTTATAGTTGGAAACAATTCATGGAAGTCTTTATCGGTGCTCAAGAAAACTATGACTATGAAAAACTCTATAGTGAACTTGAATAAATCCATAGGAACATAAATGAACCTCCAGATGATTTCTTTGAAATGGTTATGCAAATATACTATAGGTTTCTTGAAGATGACAAAATTTTCAATTAAGAAATTTTAAAATGGTTTTCACACCTTCTTTTTATCCATAAAGAAGATGAGTTACACTCAGATGATGAGAAATTTTTATAACATCTTGGATGTTTCTCACCTGATATATCACCCTCACTGATTTTTGAGACAAACCCATTACAACTACTTTTAGAGGAAGTAGAATCATCATAAGAAAATTGTTTGCCTCTTCTTGAAACTAATAGTTTGGGAGGCATTGTTATGCAAAATATCGTGGAAGAAAACAATCTAGAAAATGAAAAAGTTTCTACCTTGCAAGGAATTATTTCTTGGTGCTCTAATTTAGATTTATGCATTGAGAATTCTATCACCTCTCATCATGATGAAATCACTTCAATCATAAAGACCACACTTGTTGATCTTCAGGTTTCTTGTACTTTGCAATGTGATTTCAAAGCACAATTCAAGGGTAGTATTTTAAAGGATGATTTCAGACTCGTATTTAATGAAGAATCAATTTTCGGGGCCGGTATAAATTTAATTGATAGGTTGGTATTGGAAAACATAGAGACTATATCCTCTAATGAAGGTCATGAATTAAGAATCAAAGAAGATGAAGAAACATGATTTCTAACCATACTTTGTCATTGAAACAAAAGAATTTCCATAAGGATTTAGAAGCTCCTTAAGCTGTAAGTGGGAATAGACCAATTATGTTTCTTTCAAGATTATATCTTCTATTCACATTAAAAATAAAGAAAATAATGAATACACTATGGTATGTGCAAACTCTCTTGCTGAAGATATCAAGTCCTTTTCAGAGTGTGAAAATTTCTATTCCCTCTACACAAATCTGTTTGATAATGTCCATTTATAGGAGAATCCACCAGTGATCCAGATTATTTTGAGAATGACATGAAGACAAAAATATAACAAATATATAACAAGGAAATACACAAAGATATTGCAAGGAACATGATAATACAATAAAACTCAGATTCTATTAATGACTATTTGGAATACAAAAGACTCTAAAATCAAAGCACACAAGCTAGCTGGAATGGTGGTAGCTTATCTCTGAAGAGAGATGTGTCGGCTAAGATCATTTGCAAGAAGATGACTGCATTGAGGCTCCAAAGGAATTTTTAACATAAAACATAAATGAGAAAACCCTAAACATAAAAAACCCTAACCTCGAAAGATGAAATGCCAAAAGGTTTGTGGGCTTTGATGGGGGTAGTTGATACATCAACTTCTCGAGGGAATTTTTTTTGCATACGATCTCCATTTGGGGCACTTGATACCCCGTCAAAAAGGTATATCCGAGTAGTAAACATTCCAAATGACCCAATACATCCCAATAAATAAATATTGTGTGCTACCAAGTAAAAAAACGTCATTTAGGGCCTCAAAACGACCCCAGAAGTTTGGGACCCCAAAAAATGTAGAAAAACTTCTAAGATGGAAACTGTAATTTGAGCCAGTGGAATAGGTGGGTGACCAATGATGTCCACTTGGATTATTCCTCCCCCTTAGTAAGCAATGGTCTCCATTGCATCAATTCCCCCCATCAGATGGGGAAACTTCTGTTGAATCTAAATCGTGGTGAGCCACTTGCCCTGATGAAGAAATGACCTTGCTTTGAATACCTGATAGAGTTGGATGTTCTGTTGGAAGGTTCCCTTCATATTGGTGTCCATGATCTAATAAACTGTTGCCTGTTTAATGCAATCATTTCTATAGGGGAAAAGTACTCAACCGCATCCAAAGTGTCCAAGAGAAGTGGAAAATATTGTCGGAGCAGTTCCACATTAAATACTAGGTGCAATCCAAGGAAAAGAGGAATACTTAATTCAAAAATATTCTCACCCAAAGCCTCAGTGATGGTGTAAGGCCCAGATCAGAGTGGGAGTAGATTTTGATGGGGTCCTTGGAGGCACTCTTTCTACAAATGCAACGATACCTTATCTCCCACCTGAAACTTGTGTAATATCCAATGCTAATCATGGCACTGCCTTTACTTGGCATTGAATTTCTTCAAAATATCATGAACTTGTTGTTGGATGTGTTGGATTCTCTCAACAAATTTGGCTACACAATTAGCCTCAGTCTGAGCATGGGAGGACTCTTCCAATGGAGTTGCAATGGGTAGAGCTACGACAATGGTGGCCAATGGATGGAACCCCAAGCACACCTGAAAAGGGATGTGACCAATAGAGATGTGGAGGGATATGTTGTATCTATGTTGAACATAAGGAAGGATTTCATTCCATGTACATTGGTGTTTGGAATTGTACATCCTCAATATATGGATAATCATCCTTGTGACTACCTCTATTTGTCCATCAGTTTGTGGGTGGAAGGTAGTCGATTTAGTCATCTTGGTGTCCATCATTGACCATAGGCTGAACCAAAAAATGCTCAGTAACCTATTGTCTTGATTTGAGATAATGCTTTGTGGGAGCCCAAAATGAACCCAAACTTGTTCAAAGAAGACCTTGGCGGTGGCCTCAACTATGATGCTCTTTTTGCAGGGTGCCAAAACTGCCATCTTAGAGAGTCAATCAACAACCACGAACGTCGAAGACACATTCATTCCCATGCTTGGTTGAAGGTAGACCATACATGTAATCTATGAAGATGGACTCCCAAGGCCTATCTGGAGTAGGTAGAGGGATGTATAGCTCCTGTTTCTTGATGGAGGGCTTGGTAATGGCATAAGTAGTGCAGGATATAATGTACTTATTGACATCTTGTTGAATATTTGACCAATAAAAATGATTTTGTAGTATTGCCACTATTTTTTCTACACCAAAATGTCACACTGCCCAACTGTAATGAGCTTCCCAAATCAACTTTGCATGCTCACTTGAAGGAACATAGATATGGCTCAAATGGCATAAGAATCCATCATGGAGATGAAAGTCTGGAACTATTTTTCTTGCGCTCAATGTTTGATAGGAAACAACAAAGTCAAAGCCTTTATTGTATAATTGTGGCCACCTAGATGTCTCATGCTCATAGGAGTTAAGAACTGTGGTTAGCGCCACAATTGGGGGTTGACTAAGGAAATATATGACATGGTTGGTGCTACCCTTCTTGTACTTTATGTTCAAGTGGAATTGCTGCAGGTACATGGACCACTTTTGATGTCGGTCATTTTGTAACTTTCCTTGTGTTTGCATGAATTGTAGAGGGATGTGATCAGTGTGGATGATCATTTCCTTCCCCATAATGTAATGCTTCCACTATTGACATGCATGTACAATGGAGTACATCTCTTTGTCATAGGTGGGGTATCTGTGAAAAACATTAGATAATATTTCACTGTGATAGGCTACTAGATGCCCATGCTAAGTGAGGACTACACTGATAGCATAATTTGAAGCATCTGTCTCAATATCAAATGCTTGTTGGAGCTTTGGAAGAATAAGGACTGGTGCTGAGAAGAGTCATAATTTCAAATCCTCGAATGCTTTACATTGGGATGCAACCCACACAAACTTGTCCTTCGTTCCACCCTTGGTCACCTGGCTTAGGGCCCAAGCGATATGAGAGAACCCCAACAAACCTGCGGTAGAAGTTGGCGAGGCCCAAGAATCTACGAAGCTTCGTCATTGTCTTTAGGGCCAACCAGTCGCGGATGACTTGGATCTTGGTTGGATCCACATGCAAACCTTTCTCATCCACAATATATCCCAAATATTGGATTCTTTGCATGTTGAAGGAACACTTCTCCAAATTGGCATATAACTTGTGTGGTCGCAGGGTGCCCAAGACATGTTGAATATGATTCAAATGTTCCTCCAAAGTTTTGCTGAAGATGAGGATGTCATCCAGATATACAACCACAAAGGAGTTTGTGAATGGCTACAATGTGTCATCCATCATTCGGATGAATGTGATTGTGGCATTAGTCAAGCTGAAAGGCATGACCATCCACTTGAAGAGACCTTCTTTAGACTTGAAGGTTGTCTTCCATACATCATTTTTATAAATTTCCACTTAGTGGTAGCCTAACTTCAGATCAATATTACTGAAAAACTTGTCTCCCTTGAGTTGATCAAGAAGGTCATCAATCTGGGGGATTGAGTACCGATTCTTGACCATGATGTTGTTCAGGGCTCCATAATCAAGACAAAGTCACCATGTCCCATCCTTCTTTTGTACCAGAACAATTGGGCTCTCGCAAGGTGAGGATCTTGGTCTGATGTGACCCTTCAGAAATAACTCTTGGATTTGGCGTTTGATTTCTTCCTTCTCCATTACAAAATGATTGTACACAGGGCCTTTAGGAAGAGGAGCACCGGGTGTCAAATCAATTTAGTGTTTTTCCTAATAGTGCATGGGCACCCCAATAGGCAAGGAAAATATGTCTTTGTGCTCTTCAACTATCTTTCCCACTTGCTGTTGCTGTGTAGAGAGACCCAGTGCAAAGGTTTTGGCGGTTGAAGTGACCTTTTTTTCACCTTTCGATTGAACCATAAAGAGGAAAAATCTCCCGGTCTGAGAGACCATTTTTTTTCACTGCTTCGTGGAGATCAAAGAGACTGTAGTAGTTGGGACTACCTATGGTACCCTTTAGATTTGATATTCCAAAGTAATAATGACATTACGAGGCCTAGATTCATAAACAACATGACACTTTCACACATATGGTCGTCCTAATAAAATATCAAAAACTTCAAGGGGGAAAACATCACACAATACCTCATCTTTGAATGGTTTGATATCGTAATGCAGTCGACATTGCTGGCTGATGCAAATGTCCCGTCCCTGGCTGAGCCAACCAATGGTGTATGGATAAGGATGCAACATCGTTGTTAGGTTCAACCTCTTGATGACCTCTGCTGAGATTAGGTTCTTCTGGATATCGCTGTCAACAATGAAATGGAGTGGGGTCCCTTCACCCACATCTATGAGTGGAAAAGGTGCTCCCCTTCTTCAGGCTCCTCTGGTTCCTCTAGATGGACCTTTGTGGTAGCAATGGTGACACTGGGTTTTGCATCAATGATCAATTTTCCATTTTCTGGTTTTGAATCAGATTCTAAGTCATCATTTGACCTTAAGGATTTGGTTTAATCCAACAATGACTATTTGGAGCGACATTCATCAGTATTGTGCCAAGGGATTTAGTTGAACTCGCTTCACTTTCCAGTGTCCTTCTTCGACTTCCCATTACCCTTCTTTGCTGGTGGCTTGGATTGGTTGTCCTGGGACTAGCCATCCTTGGTTTGTCCTTTTCTCTAGGAGTTAGGGACACATTTACTGGGCTTCTGCTACAATGGGTTTATAGAACGAAATATCGCTTATTCTTTTGTTTGAACTTCTGCTCGATCTTGACAACATATTGGTAAGTGACTCCTAGTGAGTATATGTCTAGGAACTCCATATATGTTTGGATGTACCTGTGTAGGCCACCATGCTAATTTAAAATCAAGTGTCACTCAGAGTCTTTAATACCAATCTTTGTGCGCAAGGTATTGAAGATGTTGGTGTACTTTGGCACAGTCTGGTCTCTCTCCTGATGCAATGTTGTCCATCTCATGTACTAGTCATCATAGTTTCCAACATGGTGATATTTCTCCTTGAGGGCATCAACAAAATCCTCCAAACTAGGTCCTGGCCCAAAAATTGTAGACTCATCCTCGACATGTTGCTCATAGTAAGTCTCCCACCAATATTTGACATGGGGAAGGGCCTTAAGGAGGACAAATGTGATTTTTTCACTGTTGGAAATTTTTTAGATAGAGAAATAACCCTCTAACAGACTTAACCATTTTTCCAAAGCGTCGACATCAATCTGGCCTTTAGATAAGGAATATCAAATTTAAAATTTACCTTAAAGGGTGTTGCACCTTCGAAGTGACTACTGGTTAAAGGTGCCTCCGTTGTTGTTGGAAGCTGTCGAAGGATCTAGGAGAAATTATCCATCATCTCATTACTCTATCGCGCGAGGGCTTCCTGGAACAACAATATGATAGGATATCCTACTTCGTCATCCCTCTTTTCTTTTGCCATGGGAGGTTTCTTGGGTGGGTGGGAGCATTTGTACTGAAGAGACACAAACTCAAGACCCAACTCTCTATACCTTGACCTCGTCGAGGACATGCACTAAGAATAACAAGGAGCAAACTTCTCTAATACCATTGATCTAGAGTATTTTGAGAATGACATGAAGGAATAAATATAATAGAGATATAAAAAGGAAATACACAGAGATATTTCAAGGAACACAATAATACAATAAAACTTAGATTCTATTTTCCGATCTTGATAGAGGAGAAACAATTGATTCTTATATGGTGGACAAGACAAAGCATGAAGTACACAGAATTTTCCGATATTAGTAGAGGGGAAACAACTGATCGACAACCCATCACCATGCATGATAAAGAAAATGATGAGCTAATCCAAGAAGTATTTTTATCTAGTCTTTTTCCAGAGTGATAACTTAATATCCATGAGCGAGCACATCAATTGTCTTTGGATTCCTTTCCAATACCCCTGTTATCACTAGAAGTCACCTCTGGATTGCATCAGAGATAAGCCCAATACCCATCAGTTTTTTATGTCACAATGAATAAATTTAAGGGGGGTCTAATGGATGAAAACTCAGGATAGTATCGCTTTAACTCAGAAAACTAGGTCGGTATGCATGATCAGGTAAGGTCTCAATCTAACTTCAGTCAGTAAGTTGGGTATAGTGGTGAGTGGTACGGAATAACGTTGAGAAAGGTGTGGAGATCTACTATGGACATCTGGTCTTCCAACAACTAGGGGAGAGAAAAACTCAAAAGACAAGATCTTCTTGTCTCAGAACTTTAAGAAACTGAAAACATCACAACAACACTGCAATCAAACATACATTAAAAAAACCATCGTAACAACTTGACTGGATCCTCCATGCCCAAGCATTCAGTATCATAGGCAAAATAGATGAGAAAGAAGGCTGACTATTATTAGACAAGAAGTCTCAAAATTCCATACATAACCAGAGAACTAGAGGATTTACTAAAAATTTACAAGCGAGAGCTTAGCTCAACCATCGACCCCCCAAAAATGGAAAAAATGCCTACATATACTTTGAACTGGCTCTCCCACTTCCTGAGGCGATCCTGTCATGCTTTCAGAGCTTTGCGTTGTTGAGCTTCTCTATGAGGATGTGCATGCAAACGTTGGTCAGACTGCCCACACAGTCTTCTGTCAGACGCAATCTATGTCAATCTGGACTGACTGTCTGCCTTTGCGTTTGTCCTTCTCTGACCTTCTATTTAAGGAATGAGACGATGTCTCACCCACCTTCCATGCTTTCATTAACTGATTCATTGGGATCTGAGTGGGCAGAGTCAATGCTTGT
>SNQJ01S0045646.1:0-35075 GCA_010110895.2 Picea sitchensis | reverse complement strand
TTAATGAATGGTTGATAAATGTAAGTGAATTTATGCAATTCTTCTTTATTTGAATGGTTATGGTATCTTTTACTTGCATTTTAATGAAATTTGTTGGATAAAACCCTAGGGAATAAGCACATGTTGGTGTCCTTATTTCATGTCCCTACCAAGTTATGCTAAGAGCCATTTTAATTTGTTGAAGATAGATGTTAGAGCCTTTCCATAACAACACTCTACCTTTACTCTTCTAGCCTAGTCGTTTCATCTTTGCCCTGAGCTAAAGGAGGAAGACACACTAAGGTCTAGGGTTTCTACACCTTAGTGAGCTGTCTTCCTCTAGGGTTGATAGGTTGAAGCCTTGCCTTAACAACACTTCAACCATCATATCCCTCTTGTCTTTGGCCCTATCACTATCATTTCTGCCCTTCAACATTTGGAGCTAGTTTGACTCCATTTTCCCTAATAGCGCACTGATCTAAGACCTTGTACTTAAGTGCTTTTGATCACAACTTCCAAATACTCTTGAACAATCATTAACTCCTTCTAACCCTAGCTTAGAATAACATTTGTTAACCCTATTGTTGTCGTCATCTACTTGTGTTATAACCATATCCATGCAGCATTTATTGTATCTTTAAAGCAATTGAAAGATTGGTTAAAGCATTGCTTCTAGTATTGATATTGTTACATTAATGATAAATTGCCATTGATCATTGTGAAGCCTCTTTAGCATTTATTGTGAAGTGATGTATTGTAATCATTGCTATTGTACATCATTGATTTGCTTCATCACTATTATTGGTCAATTGCTTTATATCAGAAAGTCCTTGATTATATGAAGTACTAACCAAGCAAGTGATCTTACACATGTATAGTTTTCTTGTTGCTTTGTCTCGGGCAGGTACACTTTTGGTTACTATTTGTACTTCCGGTTATCTTTACTCTTATTGGTTGATTAGCCGGACTTTCTGATCGGTGGTGACTTGTGAGGGGGGGAAACTTTCTACTTAGCCATAAGCCTTTGCCTTCTCAAAACCCCAGGTCACCGGGGACGTCTCCCCTAGGCCTACCACCCTAAACAGAAAGAGCTATCCTATTGAGGTGACAGTGGTAGGACAGTCTCAATTTCGCCATTTTGCCTTTCTTCAATCCATCCTTTACTCCAACTACAAACTGCATGATAACACACTCCTCTTTTCCCTCTTTAACAGTTTGTGTGTTAGGGTGGTCTTCCATTCCTTCCTTCACGCTGCCGGTGGTAGCACAAATCTGTTTGCTCACTATAGACACATGTTGTCTTGATATTCTTATGGATGAGATTAAGCAAACATCTGTGTTCGAAACCTCTAATATGATCGAAAATTACATTATGAAGCAAAGACTTTTGTGAGAATGTTAGTTTGAACTTTATTGCAAATATTCGACAAAGTGGGAGTGTTGAAAATATAGATCATTCAGAATATTTGCAACATATTTCACTTAATGAAAAAGTGTTGATGTGTGTTAATGTTTAGAAGTTTGGATCATTACAGTGACCTTTACATAATGATGTCATTGTATCCTCTCCCGTTGAGCATTAAGAGATTATATAAAGGAGAATGCATTGTGCTATATCGGATAATTTCTGGTCAACCTTTGTTTCTTTGAGCTCTATCTCCTATTTGAAACTAATCCATGGAAATCTATATTCCTTATAGGTTGAATGCTCTGAAGGACCCATACAAAAAACAGGTTGATGATGGAAAAACTAGAAAGCCCTGTCCTTACATGACAATTATTTTCAGTGTTTTGTTGCTAAGGTGTTTATTCAGCTTCCTTTGTCGATGTGTGTCTGCAAGCTGTCATGCGTGCTTAATACATGTCATACAGTTTTGAAAAGATAAAATACATGTATTTGGATATTTTGAAGGCCTGACACGTGTTTCTTTAAGAATCTCTGTAATTCCTCATCCTAATATCTAAAATCTTGAAGGGAAACAGAGGTTGAATTGCAACTTAAAGGAAACTCTTCAATATTTCTACTGTCACAACAAATTTCATGTACTTGGCAACCCTTCAGAATTCCCTAACTACTATTTACTAAGCGCACAGATCCATCATATTCTAAAAAAGGGAAAGCAATCAGACAGCAACCGATTTCTTCCAAATATCAACCAAAAAATAAGTACTCAACCAAACATCCTTACAAAAACTCTGTTAAATCAATTATATCTGAGCAAAATTCTTCTCTGTATCATGATTCTCAGCCTTTCTTAACTGCAGTGAGCCAAATATACACATCCAATTTCAAGCCTTGCCCATTTCAAGTGTGTTTGTTATTAATTTATCTATCTCTGATAATGTGCTTCAAGCGATCAACCCGTCATTCATATGATTGTATATTCCAGCTTGAAATATAACCTAAACCATCCCAACTTCAACAGGTAATGGATAAAAACAAACTCGGCATCCAACCATATGCTAGTGTTATCCAGAATATACAGCTACACCTGAGCATAGATACTGCAAAGTTATGTACCTTGACCCCTAAAAGTCAACTAAGAAATAATCAGACAACTTAGAGCAGCCCAAGTATTACTGCAGTACAGTTGCTCACCTATCTAACTGGCACTTTAATCCAACCATTTGCAAATGCAACTCCCAGAATAATAAATGGCGTCAGAAAACCAAAAATAACTATATATGGAAGTGGGGTTAACATTGGGTTTACTCCATCCCTTTCTGCAGCTGTCTGCCAGTACCTGCACAGAGCAACGAACCACATATTGTACGATTGAGAACTGAACAACTGACGAGAATCAAAATCCCAAATGATGACCAATGTGAAAAATCAGCTACAAAACTAGCCTAACAACCCTCCCACATTCCAATTCCTTTTGAGGAAAATAAACACTGCTTTGAAAACATTTTCACGAACTCTTCCAAAATAGTATTCTTGCAAGTGGAGCAAAGAGTTGAAATCGTCGGATGATAAATCCATTCATGAAAAAAATAGTAATCAAACCCAGCCAATCAGAATGATTCGTGATGTAAGGAAATCTCACTGTTCAGGTTCTTGCTCCTTGGTAATGAACTTTTTCTTGTCAGTGTCTTTGTTGCCACCAGAACCTCCACCTCCTGTTATACATTTGATTTTTGCAATGAGTCAGCTAAATTCTATTATTTGTATAAATGTGTTTTCAATCTTTAAAGTTATCTGGTGATTCTTCAAAGAACAAGAATCATAAGATTCTAATATTTAACCAGCAAATGGACAACAAAGCAACAATTGAACATTTAGAAAATAGTGACGGGTTATTACTAATTAGACCTCAAAAACAAAAGCTGATTACAAGATACATGCATCTAATAAAGGACAACAAAGAGTCAATGACATATCAAGGGGGGTGAACATTCTGAAGGAGCTCGTTCAAGTTGTTTTCATCTCTGTGGCATAGGTGACTAATGCTTACTAGAAGTTTGTATTAAGGGCCTATCAGATGTGTGACATAACTGCTGAGCCACAAAAGTAGAAATGTTTAAGGGTCTAGTGGCTTTCTCCATAATTGGTTTGTTCCATAGAGAGAAGGCTCTGATAAACATTCAGCATCCTGAATCTAATAAATTATAACCAACTGCCTGTAGAATACCACTAGAGGCAGATTGGTTACTGAAAGGAACAACCTTGCAGGGCATAACCCGACAAGGCACACACCAATCTTCAATGAGTTAATTCAGTTCAGGGTGAAGAGCTTTCAGCACATCAATTGCTGGATATCTTGCTTTCAAATGAGCTCTCTTCTGTACTACAAGATTAGCAAATAAGGAAGTGTTAATATTTTGTCCTACTTCCATGATTAAGTCGCCTTCAAATTTGCATACATTCCTCGAGTTTCCCATTGAAGAAGACAAATCGCCCTAAATATCTGCCAGGAAACAACAAAACCCCTTCCCAAGAATGTGCATCCCCAAAGTGGGTTGCGATGCTGTCTCCCTAGATAGAGGCTTGAAGAAGAAAGGACTAGATACTTTTTCACAAAAGGCCCAAAATAGTCTAACCTTGGACCAACCTCAATATAAATGCAAGTTTCTTCCCTGTGACAAAAGGTCCAGGTATTTTAGATATTTAAATATTTAAATTTTGCAACATTAACCCAAAAATAAGCCCTTTATTAAGCAATGTCTGGGTGGAAACCATTTTGGCTTCTCAACCTCGATTGACCAAATGTTCTCTAAAATCTTGCTCCATGCAAAAGTTAGCTCTTGCACACTACAATCCTATTGAGCCTTTCACAAACATCATACTTGGGTAACAATAGGGAATACAGGCATTTAACAGGGTATTAGGATACAATTCTAGTCCTTGCACCATGCCCTAACTAAAGAACATATAATCTTTCCACTAACAGAGTGAGGTATAGCTTGTAAAAGAGCCAAATATGGCGGGGAGAAAATTCTTCTGATGTTTAATTAAGTGTATCTAGCCGAATACTACTTTTCTCAAAGATCTATGACGTTAGCAACTTCCTTTCTAAAAGCAAAATGTAGCGAGCTGACAAAACCATAAGCCTAGATATTCATTGTCAAGTTAACCGAAAAAGACCACCAAATGGACAACAATGGTCCTGAACCCACAGGAAACTCATCACATCTACACACCAAATGTTTATTGCAGGCTTGCTAGACTTGCCAAATAGCTTTATCTATGAGTCCACTTTTATAGGACAAGCAATCAATGATTGAAAGAGAGTCCTCTCCAAGTGGACTGACTGAGAAGTCTACACTACTATTATCCTAGCCTAGACAATAAGGCCGAGGGATAACCAGACTGAATAGTTCATACCACACACTTACTACCAACTGAAATGCCTTGCAATTTGACATCTACCATACTATGTCCACCCTCATTTATTGATTTGGAATACAATTTCCAACATTTCTTTGGGGTTCCTCTCTCATCTAAAGAGCTTACCCAGATATACTTCCAAGAAAATATGTGAAAAATGCTTTTAAGGAGGAATTAGATGGCGTCCAAAAGAATGGTAAATATGACTCACTAAAAGTGCCCTGAGCTCTGCCAAAGACACAAGTCTTTTGAGTTCCAAAAGAACAACCTTTTTGGAGTCTATTAAGCACCCAAATGCAGATGTCCTTAGAAAAAAATCAAATCGAAAGGGAATACCTAAAAACAATAGAAGCAAGAAGCGCAAGTCTCCTCTAGTATAATTGGCACTAGCCCAAAAAATGTTGCATGGACCAGGCTCAGTCTCGCTGGCTATGGTGGTCTTGCAGAAGCAGGTGGGCTTCACCAAAAATTCCAACTAACCATTCTTGGACTTGGTCTGATGAGCTCTTGGAGTTCATGAGATACAAAGCCTTGGATTCAAGTTGTGGAAGGCTCTCATTCCAATTATTCTTTCCACTCTTTACAATCTCATATTGTTTCCTCTTATTAATAAGATAGTCACTCCCTTTTGGTAGAAGTAGGAGACTACTCCTTTATTTGTCAATCATGTTGGGGCTATTCCCTTGTAGGTTTCTAGGCTAAGGCCACTAAGAAATCATAGGCATTGTTGAATTATCTGGCTGAGTAGTGAATCATTCATACAATGGTCCATAATCTTGATAAGTCTGGACTCCAATCGCCTCGAGAAAGAAAACATAAATATGCCTCTAAGCTAAATGCAAAGGTACTTCTAAAAAAACAACAGAATGCAACATATCCAACCACATAATCATCCAATAACTCCAAAGTCCATCTAATAATAGATCATAACATTTATCTTAAAATAATGTGATCGTAATTTCCAAAGGACTGGTCTCGGGTCTCGAGTCTCCACCTATATGACCTGAAATGGGGAAATGGGTACAACTTGAAATAGGTACGAGTTTTGGAAACACCACTTTAACAAAATTTAGGAAACAGGGAAATACACACACACACACACACACATATATATAGAGAGAGAGAGAGCCCGGTGGGTTAGCTCGAGTGGTTGAGAGCTATGGTTTTCAAGCAAGAAGTCACAGCATCAAGTCTCCAGGCATATATATTGTAGAGAATCGAGATTGTTGGGCCTCACTCGATGTCCCCACCGGGTTGGGTTGCCAAAAAATGCAACCAGCCAGTTTACCTCCCGTACCATCCTCGAAATGAGGGGAAGTCCCTGGAGGGTTTCCCGGGATGTGTATTCCATCGAATTTTTTATATATAAGGAAAGAAAGAAAGAAAGAGAAAGTGAGAAAGACAAAGAGATCAAACATAGAAAATGTACAAACTTTCATTTTGATTTTGAGAAAAACTATGAATATTATAATTTGGAGAAATATTCTTTTAATAATCTGATCAAGATAAGAACCATACATTTGTATTATTTTATTGCTTTATCATATTAGAGGAATACCTATATATTATATATAGATATGAGCATATATTTATATACAATACATACATACATACATATATATAGACAATAGTACTTCAATTGTTTATATACAATTATAAGCATAATTGCTTATACGGGATTTGATCCATTATGGAGATCGTAAATGAAGACTCCATCAATTGCAATGAAAGGCTACTTTCTAATTTTAATGCAATATATTTTGTCCATATAGTTTCTTTTTTATTTTCCTATGCTATTATGAGTTAAACTACATGTGAAATCACACGATGACAGAGAGAAAAAAAACAAAACTCAACATTCATTTAGAATTGAACATTGAATACGATTGTGATAATAAGAAAACAAAACACGATGGTTGAAAGAAGGAAGAGGATGTAGATGCATTAATTTCCTCTTTTTCTTTATTTCTTTTTAATATTTACCTTATTGGTGGTTCACAAGACCCACCATATGGAAAAAAGAAGGAAAAAACGAGGAAACAAGGATGACAACATGAAATGTCTAAGAAATTCCATGGAAATGTCTGCTTGAAGTTTATGTTTATGGGAACTCCAATAGGCATTTCCTAGGACTTTCCAAGATCTCATAAACAAGTATGCTTCCAGAACATTTCCCCAAGGAAATGGGCCCTATTGAGAGGTTTCATGTAACAGAGCTCTCCACCCAACCAATAGACGAATCTGTGCAAGTGTGAAAATTTCCAAGCCCTAGGTGACTAAAGTCCTTATGATCTCAATCAAACAAGTAGATTGTTGGATTTAATTATTGCAGAAATAAATTTCAAACCATAGCATTAATCACACAATCGCTGGAAATCAAATAGCGAAAGCATAAAAATCAATCACACACATACACAGGTAATTACTCCTTCAAATCTAGCTTTTCATTCCTTAGAAAAACTTACAAGGAAACCTCCACAATCTGCCCAAAAACAGCACTGCATGGATACCAAAAAACACCTCAAACTGAGCAGAACAACCTGCTAGGAGAGTACGGCTTAACTACTGACTGTATGGAGTGGATTTCATGTGGACTACTCTGAGGTGTCGATTTTCTATCCATCTGATTGTACAGAACTGTTCCATACGTTGTAAGGACTGTTGCAAGAGACTGCATGCTACTAGAGGCTGGTTGCCTTCTTTCTCTCCCTCTTTTGTCATTCAACCTGCTCAACCAATGTTGTAGATGTCGTCTCAGGGGGCGATATGTGAGGGTCGGAATGTAACTTCTCGGTGACATTGGTGAAAAATATCGGAATATCTCGAAAAATGTATGAGACCTCAAAATACAAAAACACTCATTTTTCAATTTTTTAAAACATGTAAAGAAGCAACAACAACATCAAATAAACACATTGCTACATAAATGTGAAAATAAAACCAATAAATACAAGATGCATAACATGTCAAAGTCACATGCTCGTTACTAAACTGAAATTTCTGAAACATGTTCCTGATAGGTTGATAGTAGATACAAAATCACAACAAATGATCAAAACAAATGTATCTCACAAGATGAATCATCATGAGGCACCTAGATACTAAATAGTACATGATAAAATGAAAATGATAGATCATAGGAATCCAAATCCTTGATTCCCTCTAGAACAACATCCTGGCCCTTTTATGAGTAAAGGCACCCACTCCTCCTAGAGGTGGGTGGTGGTGGAGATTACTCGGATGAACTTGGAGTGGAAACTCTAGCTGCTCCAAATGCTCCATTTGAGGTGGTAAGTTATGGGGACGAGGTGGAAGGAAAGTGTGTTGCCTCCTTGTCCCCAGCGAGGAATAAGTACAACTCTAGGTATGGCTCTCTGTGGAGATGGTGGTGGCATTGGATCCAGCACGGAAGATCAATCTCCTCCTCAGCCTTTGTCTCCATTGGAAGTGGAACATTGTCCTCCTCCTCCCTCCTGTTGTCCCTCCTCCCTCAAATCATCTGATGCTCCTCCAACCACTCGGGGGGCCTCCTCCATATCAGGCTCCTGAATCTCCACCCTCATTTACAGGTGGTGTCAAGTATTACATCAATGAAATGAAACTTCTATGTGAGGTCAGCAATGAAGTTGCTTCACCCACAACCTTAGATTATAGTAAACATATACAAATTCATTAAGAGTTGGAGTTACCTAACCTGTATGAACATTTAGAGCTATAGTTAGTGATGGTAGATAAATATAAATACTAAATTGTAAAATTAAAATTAAAAATATATAAACAATTTTAATTTTGATTCTTGTTTTAACATTTCATGTTGCGCTTCTTGGATTGTATCTTTTCAAAGACACTCCTATTGCGCTCACAACCTGAAGAAGTACAAGTTTGACTAAGCACTCGAAAAACAAGTTCCGCAAATCACAGGGCTTTCCACCATGTTTCCTGGGACATTTACAATGAATGGAAGAATGAAGGAGAGACAACTGAGATTATATTTGGTTTTCCTTCAAGTAATAAATGTCATATATATTATATAGAAAGGAATAAACAAATTTGAAATTGAAGCTTACCTAGAATCCTTGTGGTCCTATCTTGGACAACTATATCATAGCCCAAAATCCCGGATGACATCCTATATATTTGATTCTGTCTAGAAATCTCTGAGAAGCGTTAGGTTGGTCGGCCACCATCTTCCTAAAACACTGCTTGGAAACCATCCAACGACCTCACCATCAAGAGAATTAAATCCCTGAGCATAAGCCGAATCACGGTTGAGTGCTACTACATGAATGGGATGATGGAGAGTGTTATTCCATCACTCATTAATCACACCCCATATCTGAGCTTTTTTGGTGAGTCCTTCCTCCCCTTGCTCTCATAGTACCGATAGATAGCTTCCTTGGCCCTATCCATGGCCTCAGCCACAAGTAGCCATTCACGGGCTTCTCACCATCAACAATCGAAGAACCTTTACCAAAAGTTCACTAGTGACATACCTCCCTTACTCCACTCTAGAATCTCTGGTCATGTCCCACAAGTTGGGCTATGGCTTGCCATCTTGTTTGGTGCTATAGACACAAGTAGCCCACTCATTAGAAGAAACATTCTTTGTAACTCCAACTAGCACTACTATTGAGGAAGCTGATTGAAGAGAAATGAAATTTGGTGGCTGGCAGTGTGATTACGGGCATACCAACTCTACATTCCCACATGAATTGTCTCGCAGGTGAAAGAACAAATGTGATTATATATATATATATGTTGTCACACTCCAAGCTGAATCAATGATTTCTCGCCAGTCCAAAGAGTTTTCCCCATGTCCTCTAGCACATCAAATCAATGCAATGGGCATCACAAGGACTCCAGTACAAGGAAGGATACCTCTCCATAAGCATCCACCCAGCAGCAACATAGTGCTTGGCATTGTTGTGTGACTTGGACAACATCACTTTGCGAGGCCCTCTATAGGGATAAAGCCATCTAGAAGCTCACATAATAATTGTGCATCTTTGTATATGCACTTGCATCAACACTTGATAAACATTGTCCCCTTGGGACAATTAACCAAGAAAGTTCAAATTGACTGCCCTTCCCATGATTGCACTTGTCCAAAGGCATCACGGTGCATCAGGTGGTCTTCCATGTTTCCTTGAGTTGAGCTAATAGTTTTTTGCAATTGGCCTTTTCCCCTTGAAGGAGGCCCTCTCAAATCTGATAGGAAGGGCCCCTATACCCAGAACAACAATTGCAGTAACTTCAAACATGGAATGGTAGAAGGGATTATTAGCAATGTCAAAAGGTATATAACTCCAAAGAAAACATTTGGCCAAAATCTTGTCGGCCTCCTCCATCTCCTTTTTTTTAATCAATGACGAATGGGAAGGTTTCCCCCAGTGTGATCTATACAAAGAAAGGTGAGGAGTTGATGGCCCGAGGGCTAGCAGTTAGAGACCTGTGGCTGAGGAGTGGGTTGTGGTACTGGTCCCCCCTTCAGAGGCACTTGTTCCAGTGTTCCTATTTGCAAGTTCAAGTTCTTTTTTGCGAGCCTCGGCTGCTTCCCTCTTATTAGCCATATCAATTAGTAATTGGTTTGCAATACACATAATTTTCAGGCTACTCTTTAGACAAATTTCCACATCAAACCCGATGATTTTGGCAAGAATTGGTATTTCAAGCGGTTAATTCCTCCATAAATTCTTTTGCCGAAATGATTGCATGTCTATATTTGTCTATTGGGAAGTTCAACTGGTTCACCATACACCCACATTGGATCACAGTGACATACTCTCCAACCGCAATTGGGTCAACTCATGTCATGAAGGGTACATCCATCGGATACAAATTTATTTAGAGACTTTTGGTTGCTCTGAGGGCATGTTTGGCCCCAACACTTCTTTGTAATTGGAATTTCCGCGCCCTTGCGTGGGTTAAAAATGTAATAAAACTTGTGCATGAGTCATGTCTAGGTGGGTTACCTTGGGATGCGGTACCTTGGAGTTCCTCTCATGGGAGGTTTTATCAACCGGTTATCAATTGATTTTTCGGCCCTATTAGTTCCTCGGATTTTCCCTCACGCATACGATAGATTCCTCAAAGTGAGTGAGCAGCTACGTTCTAGTGAGTTTATCTTTTGGTAACTATTATAGGAATCATTGTAAATGAACATGCTAGGAAGACATCTTAGAAAGTTTTGAGGAATTCCGTCAAGTCTAGTATAGTTTTTAATTAATTAATTTTAATTAAATTTCCCTAAGTTTGGAGGTTTAATTATTTAATTAATTAATTATTTTGAAGCAATAATTATAGAAACTAGGTCCTTGGACTTTTGATAGAAGTATTTGTGCTCAAAGAAATGGATAGCACCCACATCCATGGACCAAGTTTGACTCAATCGGACAACTTTAGCCATGGGACATCCCACAGTGTCGGTCAGGTCTAAAACAACAATTTTAATTTTTAAATGTCGAACATAGCAAAAATGTAAAAGTGTAATAATGAGTTGAAGGGATGTTAAATGATGGGATAAAGTTAAAGAGAGCCCCCTAAAGCCTTAACATAACCCTCCCAGCCTTTTCCAACCTATTCTTCCTTTACACCTTCTCCTCGCAAAGTTCACGCCCCTAAGGGGATTGACGATTTTCTAGTAGGGAACGTTGTGACTTGGGTTTAAGTGTGTAGGGGGTCCCCTCTCATGTGATTTACCTACCTTTACCCCCCACGTCTCCTTCTAGAGTATTCCCATTCCCTTACCTCATCTCTCTCTGCCCTCAATCTTTCCCTTATCCCCAAAGTTTAAAAGCCCTCAAAGGAGAGTTATGCCCCCCTTTTGTGTCTCTTCAATGAAAAATCGTTTTTTATTTGTTGTGGCCTCTTCAGCACTTCCCTATAAAGAATCCCATAGCCTCTCACTTGTGTTTTGTGAGATCCCAACACCTCCCACAACATTTCCTGCCCTTGATCTATTGTGCAAGGCCCTAGATGAATGCGCCCTAGCCTAGGAGTTTCCTCTTTTGCTTGAGTGTTGGACACTTGTAGATCAAAGAGGGTGAGTTTTTACCTCTCAAGTATAAAGGGACCCTCCTAGCTCTCACTTACCATATCTGGAGCTAGTGTTATGCTACTTGATTTTCCACTCTCTCTCTCTCTATTCCATCCATTTCATTTTCTTCTCTAGGGGTTTTTTGGAGCAATTATTTCTCCAAGATCCCTCTTCTTGATACAATAATAAAAAGAAGCTTTGAAGGATTTTGGGAAGAGAATCTATAAGTATTTTGGTTCTTACAAACACAGGAGGTAAAGTTGTTTCAATTTGATATAATGGTTGCATGTTGAATATGGATCTTAGGAAAAGTATTTTATTTGAGTAGATCTTGCAAGGAGTAGTCTTGTGAATCTATATATGTGGTTAGCTAGATAGGGGTGCAAGTATTTCATCTTTGTGGATTTAACCCATCCATGTATCCATTGTATGCATGCTATTGTGGATTAGCAAGTTGAACTTCAAGGGTTTCATTAGGGTGCCTCTTGGAAGAGTCTCTCTTTGAGATTTTCATTACACTCCAAGCAATCTTCTTCTATTATACTTTCTCTTTGCTCTTCTGGTGCAATCCATATTTTCAGCTAGCATAATATAGTTGTATGGTCATCATATTATAAATTTTTCATAAAAAAATTCAAGAAAAATTTTTGCCCTAAAAGGCAAAATTTTTCCTTCATAGGTATTGTTGTGTGTAACATTTCCGACCAAGCATAGCTTGCTGGTTTTTTGCAGGTTTGCAACAGGTTGGGGGGGTTAAGTTGCCCTAAAACGTTCACACAACACTCCAAGGCCCTCTTACAAGTTGGTAGCTATTTCTCAGCCTTCCTCAGCACAATTCCTAAGTATTTTTGTCATTTCTTCTCTCTTTCTCTTGTTTGTAGTGAAGCTCATAGTTGTGGGAGGAGTGGGACGGCCTCCTCCCACATGTGAGACTTGGGGTAGTTAGGATTTAGTTTAGATCATCCTTTCTTTTCCTCTTTTTGCCTTTTTTCTTACTAGGGGGCTGGTAGGGTTTGTGAGATAAAGGGCATCTCCCAAACCCTAGAACGTGGGGTAGGGTTTGCTTGTTAAACTTCTTCCCTTTGCTTCTTCTTGCTTCTATCTCTTGCTTGCTTGTCTCTCTTTTCCTCCATAATTTCTAATTAAGCAAGCTGAGAGTTAATTAACCTACCTATTTGGGAGAGGGAATACCCCAAAGATTTAGGTTAGGATTTTAACATGTGATTATGATCTAAATGTTCAATGTAGAGTATTCTAGATCTAGATCTAATACATTTAATAATTCTCTAGCTTAAGCCTGTTGGGCACCTTAAATCAACTTAACTAGTTCTCATGCATGCTTAGCTTATTACAAGTGTTTATCTTTATGTTTCATGCTTAGATCTATAATCTTTAAATGTTTAAATACTTCAATAGGTAGATGGTATTCCTTTTATTTGTATAAATATCTTAATGCCATGTCCACTTGGAAATAACTTGTTTCCCTGAAGTTGATAGTAGGCAACATCTAAAATCTTTTTTTTTCACACTCAATGTTTTTGAATATGATATAAGTGTGATTACTTCTCTTCTATTGGTTGCTTAAGTTGTTCTTGCCCTTGTTATTTTTCAAGCTATCTGATTGTGCAATCAAATTGTATACCATGTGTCTCTTAATCTCAACTAAATCAACACGACAGAAATTTTAGAGTGAGTTTCGGCCAAGTCACAAAATCACTCTTAAGGTGACTATTTAGTCACTTAAAACACTCCTAAACACTCCCAAAAGTCTACCTAACTTACATAATAACTTAATAGACTCTTTAGGGTACCTTAGATCACCATCTTCACCATCTAAAAGCGGGACTTGGGAAAACAACAAAGGGTGTAGAGATGCATCTCACGGTATACAGGATAGTCCTCTCGGAGTATACTGTCTTAGAATTGTTGTAGAAGCTAAGCGTGCAGCCTCGTTGATATACTATCTTGAGCATCCAATGGTTATTTGGCAATAGGAGGATGACGCTTTGGTGAAAGCTTAATAAAATTTGATAATCCTAGGGAAGCTTAATAACTCAACCTTGGATCTAAATTTATAAATACTTGTGGGTTCAATAATTAAGGGTGGTTGATCTTCATCCTTGATACTTGTGCTTAGCTTCATAAATCTTCTTCTTGATGTATTGATGATGATCTTGATGCTTTGATGATAATGTTATATGTTGCTTTACACAATCTTTTTATATCTTGCACAAACACAATATAAGTAAGGTGGTTAGCTTATTATTGTATTTCAGCATTCTTTGAATTGTAAATCTGTGTCTAAATATTTATTTGGTCAGTTATTCTTTTATTAAAAGTAATATTATGTAATCTATTTGTAGCAGACAACCCTTTAGCAAGTTGACCCCTTGCCCGATCATAGGCACTAGTCTTAGTTGCCCTAGGAAGGTCTTGCTTAACATACTAACCCCTTGCATCTTGCATTTGTTGCTTGTGCATACTAGGATTAGAAACCCTAAATATGTAAAATAATTGAAATCCGTCCTAGACAACTCTAAAATTGATCTAGAAACTAGGGACTACCCCCTTGGCTTCCCTAGGAGTGAGCCTAAGCGGAAGAGGTTCACATCAAGAGAGTGACAGCGTGTTTGTGAACCTAGGCATTTGTGCCTCGAGGACACACTAAGTGAGCCCTGGGACTTAGCTCCACGTTTGCAAATTAATAATATAAGGAGATGAGGATCAAGTACAGCCGACATTTTGTTTAGGTGAAAATACTAAACCTATGGCACAAAAAAAAATAAAAAATAAACACATGATAATGCAAGGTTAAATAATGAGAGCTAGATGAATTAGAATGATTGAATCTTCCATTCAAAAGCAACAGAAAGAGGCACATTGCAGACCCTAGCCTAACTCTAAAAAAGCAAAGTTCAAACTTCAAACAAATGAAAGAAAAACGTTTTGGATCATACACCAAATCTGCCAGTCTCGTTGGCTAATGGAAGCCAGATCCTTGGCTTTCTCCTCCTTGGATAGATGCACAATGACTTCCCTCCAACCTCTGCAGCTCTCTCCGCCTCTCTAGCTCTCACACCTAGAGAGTAGAAACAATGGAGTGAAAAAATGGAAACCCACGGCCTCTAAAGCCCTTAAGCCCTTTCAAAGTCCCTTTTTAGCCGTATTGCGTGCTCCTTGACTTACGATATAGGAAAGTGTAGCAATGTTTGGCTAATGTGAGTTGTTGAAAATGCTCGGGATGTGTCGTGGCACATTTCTCAACAAAATAAGCCCCTCAAAATATTGACTGATATATCCGATATATGTGATATATACAGCTCAGTATTAACTCCAACTGCTCAAGTGTTCTCGTGTGTTTGAACTTGTAATGTTCTGACTTGGCTAGTCTAGGAAGCGTTGTTAGTATTAATGTAGGATCAATGGTCTACAACATATATAAATGATCAGCCACAAATAATCAAATGACCAAAAGAATTTTCCGAAGTTTGTATTATGAAAATATCTACCTTAGGTTTACAAAGGAAATGGTGAATCTTGGCTGAATAACCCGACAATACTCGACTAGATCAGGACAAAGGATCTTAGGAATACAGATAAGCAACTAAAGATGTAGGAATATGGAATAGCTGCCGGAATCAATGGTGCATTGGGACTATAAGGTAGCTTCTGGCGGTAGCTGCTGGGACACGGAAGTCACGGGAATTTAGATCCACTGGGGCTATACTTCGAAATGGCTTTTGAGCTACATCCCAAATGATGTGCCCTGTCTGGTCCCTGCGATAAAGGTATCACATTGGACCCCTCTGTGATGAATCACGGACCTTGGATTGCAGCCCGTCCGGGGGAATCGCCTCTTCTTCTGGCAAAATCGTCCTAGTGATTCCACCATCGGAATCCAATGATATATCATATCAAAGTAGCCATGTGGTCTATTGGGAGAGTGAAGGGATTCCCTAAATCAGTCGGTCGCTCTGGAACCCCTGATGTGCCCGTAAAGGTGTCGCCGTCAAGTCACGGAAAGTCACGTCAGTTGGTTCTTCCGATTCGAATCGATTGGGGCTCGAACAAAGATCATGCCCTCCTCTCTAGGTAGATTGAGATCTTGAAATTCTCCCTCGATGGGATAAATCGACTAAAAAACCCTCTCAGAATTTGTGCCCTCACTCTGGATAGATCGTACTTGCTGTTGAACATTGTGTAACTGCTACTAAAGAATGGTGGAAGACACAGATGATCTTCCGGTGGCTACGGTGTGTCTCTCAACAGCAAATCTGACCAAGCTGGTGTCTTCCTCACAGGAATCGAACTATCTCTCCACGAGGATCGCCTCTTCTCCTCAATGACAACTCATAATCGCATAATGATGAATTAGATTACGTTGACCTTCATTGTTAACTTTCAAAACCCTAAATCACTACTAAAAACCTAATTCACTGTTGACTTCCAAGCCCTAAATCAACTGCTGAAACCTTAATTCCGCTGTTGACTAGTTTTTATTCAGAATGATGATAAAAGCGCTTTTAGCCCTTTTTAGCTCAATATCACTTTACGAATATAACACAGATTTGGAGTGACCTTTAGTAACATTGTTTACCCCTCTTTAGCCCTGTCTATAGTCTAACTGATGGTTTGAATCATTACGCCTCCTCTTGAATCACATTTTGAAAGGGACATTTATAGTCCTCCCTTCCCAAAAATTATTGTCCTCAAACTGATACCGGTCCAGTCTTTGCACAACACTTTCTTGCTCTCCCAAGTAGCGTGCTCTACTTGAAGCCCTCTCCATCTTGATCAAACACTCCACGGTGATGACCCTACTCCTGGGTTTACGCTCCGGACTCAGAACCTCCTCAGGAGTGCTCAACTATCCCTCCTCATCCAACAGGAAACTCCTTGGATGTGTTAATGGAGTGTTCCACTTCCTTTTTGAGGCAAGAAACATGAATCGTTATGAATCTTGCTCCACTCTGGAAGCTCTAGCTTGTAAAGCCAGCTTCGCCCTACTTATTTTATGATTTATGGGACCATAAAATCCCGGGCTTGAGCTTCCTCTGACCCCTCTTCTTGAGGAGATGGCCCTTCTGTATGGTTTTAGTCTCAAGAAAACCAAATCTCAACCTCAAAGCTACGCTCTATCATGTGCATGTCCACACTTATCTTCTATCATTTTTGCATCATCTGCAGGTTCTCTTTTCAACAACTTGAGAATCTCATCTCATAGTCAATCCATATGCAAGAGACTCTGCTCTCCCAGAATGAAGTCTACCAAAGTGGGGCAATCATATCCATTCTGATATGAGAAAGGAGGTCATACCAATGGACATTTTGAATGTGGTGTTGTAGCAATGTTTTCTTAAATGTAACCACTTTACCCGCGTTCTCTGCTATCCTCCTACATAGTTCCTCAAATACCCTTCAAACCCACTTGTTGACATCTGATTACGCCCATCATGGGGGTGATAGTTGGTGCTAGCTGTCAACTATGTTTCCACAAACCGAAACAACTCTCTCAAAATGTCCTATGAGCTGACTATCCCACATCCAGCGGCGATGTTCTTGACAACCCATGAAGTGGAACCTCTGGGTGCCGACAACCCGCCAGAGTCTGAAGAGACCTCCGAAGAAAGCTTCGGCTACTTGAACTTCTGACGTACTCATCGGTGTAATAGAAGTGAGAAAACGGTCAATCACATTGACCACTACATAAAGATACAGTCCTTACCACGGACCAGGTAGACTGTGATGATCCATAGATATACTCCCATTTACCGCTGGAATGGGGGTGGCCTCGTAATACCTAACGGGAGGCATGCTTTTGACATTGGCGTAGAGTCCGCACACTGACGTTTCTCATAATGTCTTGTTTGAGGCTTTTCCATGAGAACCTCTCTCTGTTTTGTTTGTAGGTTTTGAAAAACCTTTGATGGCATGCTAGAGGTGAATCATGAGCTACGGTGAGGATCTTCTTCTTGAGGCTTTCACGGTCGGCGCAGTAGACTCTATCGCCTTAAGAGTATGACGCGCCGGCGATGACCACTATCTGGTTGTGCATATGCCATTAAAGTGCTTATAAAGCGTTGGCGGAATGTTCCCGCTAACCAGTGGGACATTGTGAGAACATGTCGTGGAATCTCCTCGATAGTGCATGGCCACAATGTTCTTTCTTCCCTTGACATACTCTATGTCAAGAGTCGAATCACAGCCACCTTCATCACCCATTTCTATTGGCTCATTACGAGTCCTTATGCTCAAGGGAAATGCTTCAAGCTGTTGTGATCCGGTCTTGACCACGAATTTGTTGCCACCAAATGTGCCAGGAACTTGGTCAGGAACATGCATGATTGCCAACATTTCATAAATGGAGTACAACCCTCTGGGTTATTAAGCCCGACTCGAGATACAATGGGGTATCCTCCACATCAAAGCTGCCTGATCCCTTAGCGGATGTGTCACCTCTAATTTACAAATGGCAAGGTGAAGTCAAATGAATTATAACCGAGACAGAAGTGCCCATTATTTCTTTCATGTGATCAAAGGCTTCTGTGATTTCTCGGTCCATATAAAGGCTATTAGCGGTAAGATCGTGTTGATTGCTTAAAGGTAGAAACCCAGACAGACCGGCGTATTTGCATAGCCGGAAGAAGCTCCTCAATTATGTCGCGTTTCACGGAAATTGACCAATCCGAATATACGATCTTCTCTTAGGTACACGTACCCGTATTGCGATGATGTGGCTAAGTAAGCGGCTCTGTCAAACCGGACTTCGCGCGGACTCTTGGCATATAATGATTGTGCCTTCGTGATGCTCAATACCTCATCCGGTGCCTCATATGCTCTTTCCATGGCAAATATAGATCGTGTATTAGTCCCAAGAGAACCAAGAGTGATTTCAGCAAAATTCACGATATATGGTTCATGTAAGACTAGAATGTAACAGGTGCATTGGTTATGGAATGGAATAACGAGGAACTCGAAGTGTCCAAAATGACATCGAAATGGCATCTTCTCTATGTCCTACTCAAATTACATTCGGTATTCCAGGAGCGCTTAAGATGGAATTTTGAGAAGAAAGCCTTATCGGTTCATCCATCCAGCTTCGTCAATGTCGTGGGATGATAGAGGTCACCGGTTCTTGATAGTTTTTTCTTGTTCCAGGAAGCTTGGTAATCAATTACACATCCCTCATGGGTGCCATCCTTCTTGAACTAAGACAAGCGAAGGAAACAAATGGGTTATTCTTGGTCTAGTAGATACACATGCATGGGCAATTCCCTGATTGCCTTCTCTTTATCTTCCTTGAACCTCCTAAGATGATGATAGGGTGGGCTGATCATAGGTTTGGCCCCCTCAACTCAATGGTGTGCTCAAACCCCACATTGGGTGAATCCGGTGGAATTGCCTCAAAGACGCATTGTCCTAATAAATTCTTGATCTCTGTATGATGTTGTTGTTGACCATCTGAATCCCTCCATGTGCTGATCAAGCACTCTGCTGAATAAGATACCTCCCCATGCCTAGAGATACTCTCCATCCTCTTGGTTTAAACTGTCTTGGGTGCTCCTGTTTACATACCTCTTAGAACAACCTTCTTTATCCACGATCATCTATAAATCCCATTTCCAAGGTTTGTTGGTTGGTAGTGATTTTCCCAATTAATCATCCATTGAACTCCCAACACCACATCTGCATTAGATAGGTCAACCACATAAATGTATCTCTCAATGTGGTTGCCTAGCTTCATCTCTAAGTTTCGTTTCATGCAACACTCCTTTAGCGTAATGCATAGCAACCAACATCAAGCCCCTCAAACTCCTCGCCAAGAGTGCGAGTCTCGATACTGGTAGGCGTCGATTAAAGTTGGCGGGTATTTCCACCATCTATCAAGTGATTGCGATTTGCCCACTGAACCAATCCCTCTATCAGGAGGGTATCACAGGAACGCGAGGAAGAATTCGCTATGACTCCTCCTTTGTTGGTTTCCTCCTGTTAGCCTGTTCTGGTGGTTGTGGGGCTACTGGAGGATGGGCTTCTATTGGTGTCGGTGGTATATGGGGAGGCTACTCCTTTGTTAGTGTTGACTCCTCCTCTGAACTAGTGGATCCCTTTTCCTACTCCTCCTCCTCACTTTGTCCCGTTGGCATTTGCTACCTCAATGTAATGAATCTCTCCCTTGCCCATGCACCCTTGGCACGGGACCCAAGGACCCTCTGTGGTGAAGAAAAGCTTCTTCTTCCTCATAAGCTCTCACCCTAGTCCTCATCATCCAACTTCTCCTTGCCTTTCCATTATCTCTGGAATGGCTTCATGTCTCGATCCCTCCGGGAGGGCACAAATGAACGGAGAAAGTTTTAGTCTTTGGCCCCGAGTCTACCAGATCTCGAGTGCAAAGGATGGCACCCTGCAAAGTGGGAGACATGTATGCCTTCACCCATCCCCTAAAGGGTTCTATGAGCCCTTATTTGAATAACATGATCAACCAGGGATCAAATATATCTATCACTACCACTACTACCCTCTGAAACTCTGAAATGTATGCCTCTGCTGTGCCGGTTTGTCTCAATTGGGCTAGATCTCTGAAATGGATTTTTGGATCCCTCCTGTCAAACTGGTCCATGGTCCTCTCTTTGAACTCCCTGTACAAAGTGTTGTGACTGTGACCCAGTGTGACCAGTTCATGATGCCACCACTCATGTTCCTAACCCTCCATGTGTAGGGTAGTGAAACTAATGGCCTTAGTCTCTGTCGTTTGGTTGAGCTTGTAGTATGTGTTTAGCTTCTGTACCTAAGCTCTAGTGGTGTATTTGGACAATCCATAGAAAGAAGGGGGTTATGGTGATTTTACCAACTTTTTGGATGAAGTCGAGGTTATTCCCCTGCTGTTTTTGTGGTCCTCCCCTCTACAACTCTCAGGGGTGGTTCATGAGTCTGAGTCAACAGGTGATCAACAAGATGCAGTGTGTCGATGGAAGTCCACGCGACCAATGCTACTGATACTCCTCATACTCTTGCAATGTCATCGCATGAGTGGGTGTATATGTGCTATCGGTGGTGTTGTTGCTACCGGGGGTGCCCTATGAAAACTAGGAATAAGGGTGCAGAGTCCCTCATGAGGAGGTGTATGAGAGAGGGTAAGCAGGGGATGCTCGAGTTCCCCTATGATGCAGGACTTGTGTATCTAGGGTGCCCACTCTAGCCAATCTATCAACCACATTGCCAGAGATGAGATAGTCAGTTGACTAGCTAACATATAGTTGATGGCCTGCCTTGAAAGTTGTCTCTACGGATCTCACGGGGGCCTTACCCATTTGCCCTCTAAATTGGCTCATGTCATCTCCTAATCCTCGACCCTCGCTCGACCCTCACTTCGCCTTCTCTGCTTCTCTGTGCCTCTTCCTCTTCCTGGGCTAGGAGGAAGGAAAGACCAGGGCCTATGCCTTCTTCCTTATGCACGGTATGAAGTGACATATTCATCACCCTCGTGTTCAGGCCCCTCTGGGTCTTTTCTTGCCTCATTGTCTTTACAGATCACAGTGGCGGGGACTAAAGCTTTGATACCTGCTTGTGATGTTCCTGACTTGGCCAGTCTTGGAAACACTGCTAGTTTGTGTGTAGGATCAATGGTCTACGACATATAAATGATCATACAAATAATAAACCACGACAAAGGTGCAAAGTTTGTATTATGATATCTCTATGGATTACAAAATGTAGAGTCGGCGAGATAAACTAACAATACTGACTGGTCGGATAAGGATCTTAGCGGAATACAAATAAACAACTAAGATAATGCAGGAATATAGAACTAGCTACTTGAATCAATGGATCACGTTGGGACTATGGCTGACTCAAGCAGTAAGCATTGGAAGTCTGGAAAGTTAAATACAGGAGCTATACTTCGGAATGGCACAGAAACTCCCAGTGATCACGTCCTGCTCTAGTCCTCGATCTTGGTATCATGGGACCCTACGGTGATGAATCTGGACTCCAGTTGATACCCACAGTCGCCCCTCTTCTTTTGGCAAAATCTGTCCTAGTGATTCCACCATCCAGTCGGACGAGATGTAATCCTAAAGCGACCACCTTAGTCACGGGAAATGGGGTCAAAGGAGTTTCCCCGAATCTAGTCTGATCTCGCTCACAGGTTCCCAAATGTTCAAAGGGTATAGCCATGCGTCCAAGTCTAAATCGTCCAGTTGAGTTCTCAAGTGAATCATTGAGAACCGAGGGCAAAGATCGCCTTATACCCTCCTCTCAAATGGGTCGGAGGGAATTCTCGGAATTCTCCTTGGATGGTATAAGTCGACTAAAACCCTCTCAAAATTTGCGCCCTCACTCTAGATGAATGCACCCACTAATTGAACATTGATATAGTTGTTGTTGAAGAATGGTGGAAGACATGAATGATCTTCAGGAGTGACTAGAGATTACGTCTCTCAACACTAAAATCGATAGCTAATTATCTTCCTCTCGGAATCCACTAAACTATCTCTCTAGAGATAAAAGCCTCTTCTCCTCGATGACAAGACATAATTTGCATAATGATGATGGAGTCGCTGACCCTTTCCTTTATAGCTTTCCAAACTCGTGTCTTTGAGAACCCTAATTCAGCGTTGAAGCTGTCCGAAACCCTAAATCGCTGTTGACTTCTATTTTTGGCTCCTAATGACTTAAGAGCTTTTAACCCTTTTAGCTCAATGTCACTTTAGGAATATAGCTTTTGTGGTGGAGTGACCTCTAGTAACCACATTTACCCCTCTTTATTACTGGCTATGGTCCTAGCAGAGTAGGTTTAGACCATTAGCCTCCTCTCTAGAGATCCTAATTGGCCCCGGAAAGGAGATTCACGGGAGACTCTACATCTTGACTGTCTTTATGGTTTTAGTTGGGACAAAACCCTAATCTATTTTGAGATTACTCCTAATCTAGGTCATGCATGCATGAAATACACTTTTTGGACTCAAGCGCACAAAAATCAAAATCGCGTTTAACTAAAATTAAAGAAGATACAGGTAGAATTACTTTTCAAAAGTAAGAATTACTTTTAGAAATATCTTGAACTAATTTATGTCCGACATTTAATTCTCAACACTCCCTCTTAAAGAGAGGAAGGAATTATGTACCAATCCAAGTCTATCTTTGAATACTTCAAACTTCCCTTTGCTAAGGGCTTGGTCAAAATATCAACTACCTGTTGATCAGTGGGAATATATTGGAAGTTCATTGCTCCCTTTTGAACCCTTTCCCAAAGAAATGATTATATAGTCTCTATGTTTAAGACTAGTCATAGAACACTAGATTCTCAGAGAATTCAATACGAATCATATTATCATAGAAAATGACCATGGGATCCAACTCTTGATCAAACAATATTGCAAGTAACTTGCAAACCCAGGACATCTCTGACTAAGCCATACTCATTTGCTATGTATTATGCCCTCTGGTAGACTAAGAACCATGGATACACTTCCAACCACATCACCATTATGAAGTGATATTTGATCTCTATAATGCTTGAACTAGTCCTTGAAACAATGGATTCTGAGAGACTTTGATACAACTCACGATTATCATAGTAAAATGACCCGTGGGATCAACTCTTGATCAAACAAGCCTACAAGTAACTTTCGAAATACAAATGGCCTCACAACTAGCCATAATGGCTGCCATGTATTATCTTTGCTAAGCCCAAGAGCCACGGAACTTTGTTTCCTACTAAACCAGGATATCATCACTAATCCCAAACTAAAACACCTTGAGGTGCTCTTCCTCACATTCGCTACCTACCAATCTAAGTTTATATACCCACTGCAGCTTAACTTCACCATCTCAGAGATATCTGAGGACCATACTCCATTGTGCCCCTCAAATGCCTAAGCACATGTTTTGCTGCTGATGCCTTGGCTCCACGATGAAGCTGTTGCTTCAAGGTGTTCAACATAGAACATATCTAGCATGAGTGTTGACTAAATAAATCAAGAACCTGCTCTGCGACCCTATACAGTGGGATCCACCAACTCGAATGCAGAGTTGTCACCTTCTTCAAACTAGTGATCATGGGTGTGGCCACAGGTTTCTGATCCTCATCCCAGAAACCTCCTCGGGATTTGAATTGCATACTTACCTTGCAGAGAGGGGAGAATCTCACAGTCTCTACAAACCTCTAATCCAGGAAATGGCCACGTCGATGTCCTTCATCTCAAACTGTTTGCCATTATGCCTTTTGCACTCTACATGTGAGCTTCCTGTGTGTTAAAATTATTCTTAAAGCGATTAAGTGTGATACATTGTTCTTTAACTTTAGACTATTAGAAACAATAACTACATGCATAAGGATCATTGAAGAAGAACATCCATAAGGTATACACAAGATTATCCTGGGAAACCACTCATGGGGGAGAAAACCCAACAAAACTTCTTCAATATAGATTCTTCAACAAATAAAATGTCTCTCTCAAGATAGATCTCACCAAAACAGAAGATAAAAAGAAACCCTAATAAGGAAATAGAGTAGGGCACCACTTAGACCAAGATAGTCCTCCACCAAATAGCCAAAACCATATACTAAGACACTTCCTCCTTGTAGTTGCATCACTCCTCCTTGTAGTTGCATCACTCTCAGACTTGCACTTTTTCTATGTGAGGAGAGCTTGTTTGTGTCTTCTCAGGTAGAGCCTAGCCTCTCTATAAATCTAAAGTTGTGCCCCCAGTGGGTAAAATTAGGGGCGACACACAGTCACTTTATCTTTCTATTTTACAATTGACTTGTCAAGGTACAATAGGGGTCGACTTTTACAAAGGCACAATGGGGAAGACTTAACAAATAGAATATAATATTATTCTTTAGGGTTTTATCTTGGTCAAATACAATATAGATATAATAAGAACATCTTTCAAAGATACTCAAACTTCAACACTCCCTCTTAGCAGGAAGGTATTCTTGTACAGACATCATGACTACTTTTTGTTGTGCAGTACCTTGAAATGCATTGACTTGTTAGATTTCCGAATCTATATTTGAAGTTTTGTAACCATTAGCATCCGGTCTCCATCATCCATTGGGGCTTTATATCATTCTGAGGAGAAAACTTTCGCTGCCGACTCCACCTGAGAATCACGACATCTAGTTCCACAATGAACTAGTAACCTCCTAGTTAGCACCTTAGGGCAGCAGGTCCACAATGAACAATAATCTAATCACAAGGATTAGGTAATGTGGTGCGCACACACCACCCATCTAGCCCAAGGCTAGAAACACCTCCAACCACATAGGTTGTCCCACCAACTAAAAATTTGGGTAACTAACCAACCCTAAAAGAATGGATCTGCGACCTTGTCGAGGTCATGCTAGCTAGTGCTCTTGATCAGTCGCTTCGTGCAGGCTTTTCATTGGAATAGCAATCTAGCGTACCAAGATTTTTTCAGATGCGGTAGCTTCGATGTGGAGACTTTTTCAGCAGGTATGCATCTGCGTGCCGGGGCTTTTCTTGGAGTAGCGATGCTTCGGCGTGCAATTTTCCTTGGAGTAGCCATGCATACCGATTTTTCAACAGGTAGCGATTAACTTGCGGGAATGGCTGACTGTTGCCACCTCGCGAGGATACTAAAGATTACCTTGGAATCACATATGTTACTTGTCACTCCCTCTTACGAGGGAAGCCTTTCTGAACCACACCAAGCTTGTCTTTGAGTACACAAACTTCACTTTTGATAGAGGCTTGGTCAAGACGTCATCTATATGCTCATCTGTAGCATATTGGGGCTTCCTTTGTTCCCCTCTATACCATATCTATGATATAATAATTTTTGATCTCGATATGCTTGGACTTGTCATGGAACACCAAGGTTCTCTGAGAACTTCACACAAATATCCAAAGTATATGGAACTGATTAAGTCACATCTAACTTTCGATATCAAACAATCCTATGACGACTTTGAAACCACCTTTTTCTTTGCTAAGATGAACAATTTTACTATATACTTTGTTGGTTGTCTTTGGTATCACACTAGTTTGTTTCCTTTTGAACCATGAGATCATAGTTGATCCCATGTCTGAAGCAACATTCGGATGTACTCTTACAGTACGCAACACTGACCAATCATCGATTAGAAGCCTTGTGGAAGCTTATCTGCGATCAGTATATCGAGGTCATAATCAATTGTAACTTAGCTTCAAGTACCTCATCAACATTTGAAATTTAACAAGGGATGTCCTCATTCCTATTTTTTTGTTTTGTCATGGGGGACATAAAGTCATGTTTCCTAGACATGTTTTATTTGTAAGAGTGACTTTTAAATAAAGTGTTTTTATAAAGTAGATGTCCTTTATAACTTAAAAGTGATTTTAATTTGTGGGACCCAAAAGTATTTAATGTGCATTTTATTACTTATTTTTTGTAATTAATAGGGAGCATTAAATGTCGCCCTCGATTAGACTTGTGATAGCCGATAGATTGAGTTGGTTATTTAAGTTAGGGTTTCTTGGGAAAACATAGAGTACATATACATGCTTGGGAATGGGAGAAAAAAACACAGTGAAGACAAAGGAGACAGATCAGATTTCTAGAGAGTTTAAGAGCACGGTTTTCAAAGTTAATTAGAGTGCATAGTTCCCAAGATAGTGACATCATAAAAATTTGTACATCAGGAGAAAGAACAATCTGTACAGAGAAAGGATAGTCTGTACAGCAAGATGGAGGCACAATTTCCAAGGAAGAAGTCAATACAGGTCATATTGTACTTGCTGGCACAATTCTCAAGGCAAATTTTGTGCATTTATTGTTCTTGGTTGTTATGCGATACGGTGACAGTTTCAATCATTTAGGTTGGTTGCATTGGTAGGCTGATTGGAAGCTTGTTGTACAGTTTCTAGAAAGAAATCGGTCTTTGAGATAAGTTGATTTGCATTTTTGATTTAGAGTTGGAATTATTAAATTTTTGGGTTGTAAGAAATTTCAGATCTGTTCTTGAATGATAGAAATAATCTCTCTAGGGTTTCCCCACAATGGGGTTTTTCTTGTCTACTTGTTGCTATATCCAGGTATGGGTGGAATTGATTTTAACTTAATTGTTTTAGCTTTCAGTTGCTTTTTTTTAAAGGCATTTATTAAAATACTAAAATCTCAGGTTAGTCAAGTGTTGACAAAATGTGTGAATGAGAGATTTCTAATTTTTATCATTTAAAATCTTCATGGTATCAAAGCAAGGACTCTGTAATAAGTGCATTGTGTAGAATTTGATTTTAGAGTTGGGCAAAGACAAAAGGGGGATAGTTGTTTGAATATGGCTTCCATCGGACTTGAGGACCGGTTAGATGGCATTTCTAATTGTTTGCAATGGAAGGTTAGAATGACAACTATTTTAAAGAAAACAAATTGTGGGTTTTTGTCACTACTGTGGTAGTTCCTCCTTCTAACGATCCTATTGCCTTGGATATTCATGAAGTCAAAGAGGCCAAAGCATAGAGACTCATTTTGGATGGAGTAAAGATCCACTCATCCCACGGCTAAAAGACAATAGAAATGTAGGAGGCAGCAGAAAAATCCTATCTGAGGCTAGAATAAAACCGGAATGGCACTCAAAGAGATACATTTGCATTCAATAAAGATGACCATGGGTGAGAGTGTGTTTCCATATCTTACCCGGTTGGCACAAGTTAGGGATGAACTGGCAGCTGTGGGGAAGTCATCTCAGATTCAGACCTTGTAAGGATAACCTTGAAATTTTTTACAAAGGATTGGGAAGTCTTTTTGAAATGCATTGTGGGATGTGAAAAACTTCCAAATTGGAACAGACTTTGGGATGACTTCACTCAAGAGGATATCCAGGTGAATGGAGAATGGAGGAGAGGAGCCAGCAGGAGAACTTTGCTCTTATGTTCAAGGGCAAGGGAAAAAGTAAGAAGGGTTCCAGGATTGACATTAGCAAAGTTTGTTGCTTTGCATGCAATGAATATAGCCACTATGCAGCACAATGTCCCAGCAGGAAGGGACAAAGGATAAGGAGAAACAGGTAGCAACCTCTGCAGAGGTAAATGAACTTAGTGAGAAGTTTGAGAAAGAGTTTTCTCTTGTTTCCATTGTTTCTAGTGGCAACAACAACAACTTTGAGTTTGATAGTACTTGGATGGTGGACAGTGGGGCCACCGGTCATATGATAGGAATGTTGGACTCATTTTTGTTTATATCTAATATTGGTCCTGATCGTGTTGTGAATGGGACTCACCAGATCAGAGGATTCGACAGTGTCAGGTTTTGTTGGACTTCGGAGAGACCCTGGAAGTTGAAGGGTGTTGTTTGTACTAGGGTTGAGAGTTAATATCCTCTCAGTCTCATCTCTAGAGGATGCTGGATATGTAATCACTTCGAACATGGTTATGTTCATATCAATGCAATAGATGAGGTTCCCATAATGACAATTATGATTGGAGAATGGAGAGGCATAGTATACACAATGCTTGGCCAACATGTAAGATGTCAATCAGGTTGGATATTTGACTCATAGGGAGAGAAAGAAGCTCAAAGGAGTGAAGGTGCACAGATATGGAGTCCAACAGTTTGGGATCACAAATGCCTTAAAAGATAAGTAGTATGATTTAGCCAGTTAGAAATGCTCGAGAAAGCAGAGGCAGGATTTCTGAAACATGTCGATGAAAACGCAGTTCCAGACCGGTTCAAAGCTGACATTAGGTTGAGAGGAAGCAGATTTGCTTAGATAGCTTGGAGTAGGAATGGTCCCTAGAGTGGAAATGTCAAGGAGGACCTCCCTGGGTAAGAGGGGGAGTGTTGAAATTTAACAAGGGATGTACTCATTCATGTTTTTGTGTTTTGTCATGGGGGGACATAAAGTCTGTTTCCTAGACATGTTTTATTTGTAAGTGACTTTTTAAATAAAGTGTTTTTATAAAAGTGAATGTACTTTATAACTTAAAGTGATTTTAAGTTATGGGACCCAAAAGTATTTAATGTGCATTTATTACTTATTTTCTAATTAATGAGTATTAAATGTGAGCCCTCAGATTAGACTTATAGTAGCCATTAGATTGAGTTGGTTATGTAAGTTGGGGTTTCTTGGGAAAAGAGAAGATTACATATACATGCTTAGGAATGGGAGAAAAATACCTTGAGTGAAGATAAAGGAGAGAGATCTGATTTCCTAGAGGAGTTTAAGGCATAGTTTTCAAAGCAAATTAGAGTGCAGTTCCCCAAAACAAATGCAATCATAGCAGTCAGATACAACAAAAGGGAAGGGCCAGAGTCCATATCTAGTGAGAAGAGCGATGCATGCTGACCAAGAGGGCACAATTTCCAAGGAGAGAAGTACATGCAATTCGTCTTGTACTTATTGGCCAGATTCAGAAGCGGTGCATGCATTTATTGATATTGGTTGTTATAAATACGGTGACACGATTTCCCAAAAATCAGGTTGCAATTTGGTTGCTTGGCGTGTGTGGGCAGTTGAAGCTTGTTGGAACGAATTTCTAGAAAGAAATCAGATTGTTGAGATAAGTTGATTTGCATTTTTGATTTAGAGTTGGAATTATTAAATTTATGGGTTATAATAAAGTTGTATTTTCTCTTGAATAATGAAATAATCTCTCTAGGGTTTTCCCACGGTTAGAAGTTTTGCCACAGTCGTGGACCAAAAATCACTTTTCTATTTGTTGCCTTATCAGAGTATGGGTCGGTGATTTACTTAAGTGTTTTTATCTTTTAGTTGCTTTATGTTTTTAAAGGCATTTATTAAAAGACTAAAATCCCAGGTTAGTCAAGTGTTTAACAAAATGTGTGAATGAAATATATTTGATTTTGTCATTAAAATCTTCAAATCACATGTTTGTGCAACCAAGTAGACACTTCTACGACTCAACCATCACTGTGACTCAATGTATTTCATAAGACATATCGGCCTGGAGTATTGCGTTAAGTGCGATTAACAGACCAATCATTAATCTATAAATGGGTGGCATCCCACTATCTTTGAAGGTACGTCGGCTCAACAACTTCAGATTTGTCACCATCCGTGTGAATCTTGGCCTTCCGCGATCCATCGTTAGGTCCTCGCCCGAAATCTCAAGGCATGTTTTCCTTGATTAAGGAAAATCTGCTCGTCTGTGCCATACCTCTGAACCTAAGAGTGATGCATCATGCCTAAGGTCTTTCATCTCCGAACTCTACAACAGAAGCGTCCTCTTACTCCTACGGTGATGAGCTATAGATCTCTGTGAGAAACAAATCGTCCACATACAATGGTTGTATCATTGGTCCACCATCCACAACCTTAAAATATAGGTTGGGATCTACAGCACTCTTGGTAAATCCCAATCATCAGGAAGTTGTCAATTCTAACAGGTACCATGCTCCTAGGTGTTTTAGCTTCGAAAATCCATACAAGGCTTTCAGCCAATCGCGCACCACGTAATGCATTTGTTATGTGTCTCAAAACCTTATGGTTGCTCACATACACTTCTTCTTCTATTACACCATTTAGAAGGGTTGTCTTCGTCCATCTAAGTGGCACCTTCAGGTTCTTTATTGCATCTAATGCAGAGTATAGCTCAAATGAAGTGTATCAGCCACGAGGAGCAAATGTTTCCTCACAATCTATTCCTTCTTTTTGGGAGAAACCGCGTGCCTAGTCTTGACCTTGTATTTCTTGATACTTCCATCTACTGAATGCTTCATTTTGTAAGTCCACTTGGAACTTACCACTGTATTTTATTTTGGTCTCAGAACCATATCCAAAACATAATTATTTACAATGGATTTGTACTCTTCAACCATGGCATCCCAACTTCCATTCTTCTTCTTCGCGGAAATATCACTTCATAGCTGGTAGGCTCGGCATCCAATGATGTCATAACTTGATGCCACGCATGAAAAGCTAAAGTAAAGGTCGTGGTGGTTGCTTTCTCGGAAGGCACCATGCTTCTGCATCTTGAATGTTCAATTTAAGTTGGCCTTCTCTTCTTGGTATTCATCTCTCGAGATGAATCTGCATGTATCTATGGTTCTTCCATATCATAGTCTTCTAGTACAACATCATCACCAACATCTATATCTGTAACTCTGGGAGCATCGGGCTCCTCATCATGAATCTCATCTAAATGATGTTGCCTTGATCTACTAAAGGTTGTATCCTCATCGAAGATAACATCTCTACTAGTCTAAATCTGACAGTGACCAGGGAAGTAAAATATTTCGGTGTTATGCCTTGATGTCTTCTTTGTATCCAACAAATATACCCTTCTTGCATGAAGGGGTCCAACCGATCTCTCTTATCCTTGGGGACATGTAGATATACTTTGGATAGCCAAATATCCTCGGTGGGTACGACCACATGGATTTTACTGTACATCTCTTACAGTGTCTTGTTCCCAAATTTGTGGGGACTTCTATACGTACATGTCGAGGCAATCCCTAGTTGCCTCACCTTACCGGTCCACGTTAGTAAATCTGATCATGAATCATGGCCTTCACTACTTCCATGATTGTATGGTTCTTTTTTTCCGCCACACCATTATTTTGAGGATTATAGGGAGTAGAGCGCTCCCTCTTAATCTAACTGCTTATAGAATGTCTTGAATTGTCCTAAAGTGAATTCTCCTCCATTATTTGATCTCAAAATCTTTATCTTCTTTTTCAAACAAGTTTTCAACAAGTGTCTTGAACTCTTTTAGATTTGTTGAATACTTCATTTTTATCTTTCAAAAGTAAATCCAAGTTTTAAGTGAAATCATCAATAAAAAAAACATAGTATACATACCTACTAAGTGAAGCAACTGACATCGATCCACACCGCGTCAGAATTTATAATGTCCAGGAACTCATGACTTTGCTATCAACAGCGATAGTTTCTTCGTATTTCTTTCCTTGATACAAGCATCCCTGCGTATGCGCTAAAACGGTCCACTTGGATTTTGGTAAAACTGTCGCCATCTTGCTCACAATGGGTAGGGCTTTAGCAATTGTATATGGAACGGAATCTTCTATGCCATAGTTCACTTAGATGGTGTCGCATTATTACAAGTCTTTGAAACTAAGTGTCCCTTCTTGTATAAACCTCCTTCTTGGACACCAATCGCTACAAGCATCATCAATATATTTTCCTCTAGGCCACGCGGGACTTCTCCATCAATGAAGCAACTCACGAGATCCTTTCTCATCTCTTGACTAAAGATAGAGGAGATTCTTCTTCTAAAATAGATTTTGCCAACACATCTTCCTTCTTCCTTACAGGTTTCCAGTCTAACGCTTAGGATGCTTCTCCTACTGCGTTAATGGGATATGATAGTCATCACCTAAACTACACCTTGTGAGGGAAGCTTTATGAACAGATCAGGAAATTCTTACCAACCAGTCGTATTAACCCATTTTCACTATCAAAAGCCATGATAAAAACTGCATGAAGATGGCTTGTACCTATAAGGTTAGAGGCAAACATATTCTTCATTTGAGTCTTCTTCTTTGGTTTTCTCATGATCCCATGTTCATCATCTTCCACGGCATGAGCATGATGTCTTTTATACTTTTCAGCCACTACGGCGACCTTTGGAGTTGGGATTGTAGCAATGTCCATCTTGACTAGATAAACGTTTATCAATTTGAAATCCTTCTTGAACTTGTGAGTCTTTTTTTAATCCATGAGGTTTCTTATGTGGGTGAACTTCCTTCTTGCTCTTTCCTTTTTAGGTATGTGCTGTTGCTAGAAGCGATTTTCTTCATCGCCTAGTTTCTCTTCTCTTCTTCCAATCTAGCTTCTTCATGATTCTGATCCTCCACCATTAAACCTTGGTAGCCTTCTTCTTGAACATATACCACGAATGAATAGTTGAATCGGAGAGACCATTCAGTAGTCATCACCAACTTCGACTTCTTCGTCTATAGTATCTCCGATGGCTTCTAGTTGTTCTTTGATCCGAGACACTCTTGTGAAATATGATTGGATAGTTTATGAACTTTGCATCTTTACATTCTTGAGTTGTTTCCTCAAGGTCATCTTCCAGTTAATATTCTTGCCATCCTTACAATGCGGCATAGGGCATCAAACATTTGCTTAGGAGTTGGTAATGATGAGACATGGGGATCAAATGATCATGATAAATCAACAATGATTCTCTTACCTTCACTAGGTTCTTTTTGTACTTTGCTTGGCCTCATCTTCATTAGGTTTTGGAACTTCTTCTTTGAAGAAATCTTCTAGATCATTCTCTTCTAGAATGAGCATCACTCTGTACTCCCATGCTCGGAAGTTATCAACAACCTCAAGCCTCTCATCAAGCAGTAAGTTGCCATCCACATGCTTGAACAATACAATAAGAAAGATACAAACTTTTCAAAGAAAGGTTTGAACTTACGAGAGAGTGTGCTATATTTGAGGTGGCGGTTCCGGCTTCAAGTCGAACTGTAAGGCGTCGCCGGAACGAGGTTTCATGGAACGCTAATTTTTCAAAATGTGAATTTTGGAATTATGCTCCAAGGAAAGGTGTTGCCTCAATAGGTGAACTTCTTGGTAGCCTTACTTTGACCAATGTCCTCCAAAAAGTGGGTGAAATCACCTTCTAGGATTTTGCTGCAGTTGCCGACAGTTGTTGCAGTTGCAGCACAAACTGCAGTTTTCAAATCTTCGTCAAAATGAGAATCTAATCCCAAGGAAAGATGCGCTAGGGTTGGGAGAGTATCCTTATAGTCTTAGTTTCCCCAGTGATCTCTTCTAAACTATGCAAGTAAACTACTTTTTCAAGCCCGCTCTGATACCATGTTAAAATTTCTTCTTAAGCAGTTAGAAGTGTGTTATGTATTCTTTAACTTTAGACTATTAAAACAATAACTACGTGCATAAGGATCACTGAAAGAAAGACATACGGTATACACAAAGATTTATCCTCTGGGAAACCCTCGAGGGAAAACCAGTAAAACTTCTTCAGTAGATTCTTCAACAGTACAATGTCTCTCTCAAGAGAAATCTCACCAAAACCAGAAGATAGACCAAAACCCTAACCAAAATAGAGTAGCGCACCATTAGACCAATATAGTCCTTCACCAAATGGCAAAGACCACTGCTTGAACAACCTTCCCTCTCTGTAGTTGTGTCACCCTTCCTTTGTAGCTACGTCACTCTCTCCTCGAGGTGCGCACTTTTTTGTGTGAGAGAGCTTGTTGTATATCTTCTCCAAATGAGTTGCCTAGCCTCTTATAAATACAAGGTGAGCCACCAGTGAGGTGGTGCCGAGGCCATTTTGTCCCTTTATCTCTTTCTATTTTACAATTGGCTTGTCCAAGGAGCTGTAATGAGGGCCGACTTTTACAAAGAGCACAATAGGAATGACTTAACTAAATATATTGCAATATTATTCTTTAGAGTTTTGTCTTGGTCAAATTATACAATATGGATATAGCCAAGAATGTATCTTAAAGCTACTCAGAGCTTTGCAACACTGCTTATGGAAAAGTCATCTAGATATAGCACCAAAATGAGAAGATCAGTTAGAACAAATATATAATATAAGTTAGGATCTGCTTCACTTTTTGGTGAAACCGTACTCTGCAAATATCCCTTCAACACTCTGCACTTGTCAGAAACAAGTCATCTACATAAAGCACCAAAATGAGAAGATCAGTTAGAACAAATATATAATATAAGTTAGGATCTGCTTCACTTTTGGTGAAGCCCATACTCTGCAAATATCCATCGATCCTGGAATGCCATGCTCTTGTTGTTTGCTTGAGTCCATACAAGGCTTTCTCAAGCCTGCACACATGGGACTCCATCCCACTTACCTCAAATCCTTGGGGTTTCTCTATGTACACTTATTCCTCAATGATCCTGTTGTCGTCCTAATGCACACTTGCAAACGTGAGCTAAGCCCAACTCACTTAGTGTGCCCTCGGAGACACAATGTCTAAGTTCCAGCCCACACTATCACCTTGACTGGAACTTCTTCCTTCTAGGCTCACTCCTAGGGAAGCCAAGGGGGGTAGACCCTAAAATGCTAAGTTAATTTTAAGTTAATGTTCTAGGAGTTAGTATTAATTTGTTATAGGGCAAAGGGGGAAAACTAGCCTAAGATGATCAAGCAGCAATGCAGAATACAAGTCTAATCTATATGACAGTCAAGCCTTTCCCTAAGTCAACTATGACTAGTGCCTATGTTGGGCAATGGGGTCGACTAAGGTTTGAGGGTGGTTAATTACGAAAGGTTTCACAAGTAAAACAAACTAAACTACCCCAAA
>SNQJ01S0045645.1:234245-259994 GCA_010110895.2 Picea sitchensis | reverse complement strand
ATATATTTATGAATTTGTAATTGTAATGAGAGTAAATTGTAATTAGAAATTAAATGGTTCACTGCCATTCTATTTTACAACCATAAATTTGAAAACTTAGATTTTCGCTGTCATTCTATTTTACAACCATAAATTTCAAAACTTAGATTTTCGCTGTCATTTTATTTTACAACCAGAAATTTCAGAACTTAGAATATTTGCTACCATTTTATTTTAGAGCCATAAATTTCAGAACTTAGAATATTCGCTACCATTTTATTTTCCAAAATTTTAGAACTTACATTGTTCGCTGCCATTTTATTTTACAACCAAAATTTATGAATTTAGATGTTCACTGTCATGTTTATATACAACCCATAATTTTCAAAAATTAATAGTTCGTTGTCATTTTATTTTACAAAAATTCATAAATTAAATTGTCGTTGTCAATTTAATTTACAAAATCAGAATGCATATTTTCACTTGATCGCTTCCAAATTAAATTACTGCATGGATGATTTCAAAATTTTGTATTCTGGAAAATTTTGAATTTTATTGAGCACCAAAAAATTTATGAGCAATTCTGGAATTTCGAAATTAGAGTCACTGCATCTTTAGTTTTACAATCTGAAGTTTACGAAATTGTGAAGTCGCTGAAAATATATTGCATATTCTCGCCACTTATCTAATTGCAAATTCTGGTAATTAAACTCAAGGGTCGCTGCAATATTATTTGTGAATCAAGGATTATCAATAATTCTGAAATCCGTTTGGTTGGTGCATATTTAATTAAGATTTCTCGAAAACAAACTTTGTTATGATCGCTGTAAATAATTTTTGCAAACCCTGAATTTAGATATTTATTGATTGCTGCCCAATAATTTACGTAGCCAAAATGTAGAGTTTAACATGATCGCTTCCATTTAATATTGCAGCTTCTGAATTTACAAAATTTGGTATGGTCGTTGTGTAAACTAAATAAAAATCTGAATTTAAAACTTCTTATGGCCTCTGCAAAACTTAATGGAAGATCCATCATTTTAAATATTCGTAGAGTTGTCCTATTTTATTCTACAAATCTGAAGGTTGAATTTCGTGTAGTTTTTGAAAAAATTATTGCTTATCCTGGTTTGAACTTCGATCTAATCACTGTTTTTTTTAGCTGCAATTCTGGAAATTAAAACCATAGGGTAGCTGCAATAATTTTTAACTGTGAATCATGCGTTGAATTCCTCTTTTTTCGTTTTATAACTAGTTGAAATTATGGAAATTCGAGATTATTTACAAATCCGAAATTGAATTTGTTGGTCGCTGCAAAACCAGTTTACAATTTCGAAAACTGGAAACTCGTCCTGTCTTGTAAAAAATATGTGCATTTCCGAAATTAGAGGTTCTTGTGGTCTTGTAAATTAATTTGCAAATCCTTTAATCGAAGTTCGTTAAGATTGTTTTTTTAATTAGTTGTTTTCTAGAGATAAAAATTTGACGAGACATTGTCAAGTTATATGTAAATCGAAATCAGAAATTTTATGGTCACTGTAAACATTTATTGTATATTTTGTTTTCTTTTAATTCATTATTACCACCACATTCTTAATTTGTAAATATGAAAATTAAATTTTGTTATGATCATTTGCAGTTGAATTCGAAATTGTTATGATCATTGTAGAATTAAATTGCAACTTTGGAATTTATGAATTTGTATAGTCGCTGCCGAAATTGTGATGCAAAGCTCGTCTTATACGAGTAATATGTGTAGGTGTTGAATTAAAATTTCAATATGAACGGATGTCAATTCCATCATTTATTTTATTAAAATAAACCACACCATAAATTTTGGACGATAGCAAATTTTATATCTAGCATACGAATATTGTGCAGTAATGTTAAAGGAAATTAAAAAGGGTTAACAAAAGAATTCCCTTGATAAAAACATATGTTAACCAAAAATGGTTTGAGGTATGAAAGAGAAGCTTGATAAGTTGTCTTGTTGCCTTGTTGCCTGTTAGAGTTTCCCAGATAATATTTCTGGGTTGTTGAGTAATTTTATAATATGAGAGGCAAGAATAATTTCTTGCTACTTTTTGTCATATGGAAAGATGGACATAGTTATGACTATGTCTGTTAAACTTGCCATGTTGATATCATGCAAATGATTGCAATCTCTCAACTTAGATGAAATCTCAGTGTTGAGTGTCTCTATGAGACTTATCATAAGAATGATTGAAAGATCCTTGGGAGAAGGATGTGGAAGTCTCATATGTCCATGTGTATGAATGACATGGAAAAGATGCAAGCAATCAGCTTGCATGGTGAATGTTTAGGTGGTTTGTATATGCTTGAGTGCATGGATTTAATGCATTGTGAGGTTGCTTTATATGAAGATTGATATTAAGACCAAGTACATATGAATGATATTAAATGTGCAGGTGATGCACATATATGATGTATGAGAATATGTATATTAAAGGCATGATGTGACTTCCCAAATGAGTGAAATGTAAGTCAAGAATTTCACTTTCCAAGATTGAATGAATACCATGGATGCATAGTTGAATCTATTCTGAAGAGTCATGAAAGTTCTATTTTTAATGATAGCTTGAGGGGGATGTGTTACATTCCCTCAGGAAATGATAGTATAAATAGATGAAAGAGTAAATGAGCAAGGATGCTTTGTTGTCATGATAAGAGGCGGCATGATTATGCCTTTGAGGATCACATGAGAATGATTGTGAACAATCATGAGTTGAATGATTTTAATGTAAATATGTATGTGAACTGTGAAATATACATATGGTAGCTACATTTGGAATATGTGTATCATGGATGTAAGTTAACAAAACAAGGAATATGTGTGGATAAATAAGTTGGATGCATAACAAATATGCATGTTTATATTCCTTATAGAATATTTGGTAAACACCTGAAGCTAACTCAAGGTTGAGGACATTAAAGATAGCGATGGATATGCAATAATGAAGTTGCATGCCAAAGAAGTTCCCTATGAATGAACTGTGTAAAGACTCTATCAAGATAACATAATCACAACCTTAATGATTGTTGAGAATTAAGCATTAAACTACAAGCCCATTTATATAAGAATCCTAGATTACATTCTAAAACAAAATGTATGAGTGGAATACTAAAAAATGAATGTTGACCATTCTGATAACTGAATGGTAATGTTCAGAATGCACAGGTCCATGACTCATTATGAACAAAAAAATTTCTATTAGAGCATGTTGATGTATCCAATAGGTTAGTGTGAGCCTAACCAAGGCTGCTCAAGGAAAATGGTACGGAGATCACAATAAAAAGTAGATTGCATAAGAAAATAAGGAGAAAAGGAGGAACACTTTTCTCACCCTAAAAAATATGAATTGTTTAACAGAGTTGTAAGACTTGGAAGAGAAGTTGTGGGAACAAGTACAACTGGAAAAAGGGAAAATGAATAAATAATCATATTTAAATGAATAGGTTTGGTCAAACTTGTTAAATAAAAGTAGTGAGGCCTTGGAAAATAACTCAAATGGACTAAAAGTCCAGGGCTATGTAGGAGTTGGACGAGGGAAGATTTTCTTTGCTCCTTTCATTTTGTTAATTGTATTTCTATGGTATGAGAGACCGATTTAATGATGCAGGTAAATTTTTGACACTATAATGATGATGGTTGTATGATAGTAAAAAAAAAAATTCAGAATTGTTTGTGTTGCATTCATGAAAACATTAAGGATAATGTGATGAAGTGCATAAACATATGCTAGGACATATCTGAATTTTTTTTATTAATTGGAATGCTATGATACATGCATTTTTATTTCACATGACGACTAATATAATTGTGATGTATGTCATGTGTAGAAAGAAATTGAAATTGTTGGGAAAAACAGTTACCAATGGTACAAAACCTCAAACAGAGGATGAATGCGAGAAGGTTGTTGTTGAAATATGTTTGAGGGGACTTTGGGAGCCCCATGAAGAACCATTGATGATGTAAAAATCAGAAAAAAGGGGTACTAGTAGCCATAACAAGTATAAAATTGTTCATGTCTGTATGGCATAAGGTATGAATGGATTTGGTAAGAACCTCTTCTAAAAATATTTCATTAGATTATTGATATGTGAACAATTTTGAGTGGTTATTGTATGCCATTTCTACCCAAGCAGGGTAAGGTTTAGGGAAGAAGAATCTGAATAATAAAGAGAGGAAGTATATGACAGTCAAGGATGAGTTATAATCCTTGCAATAAAATGCATGAGTAAGGAGTACCATGGGTACAATGACCAATCTAAAGAGATTGGGAATAAAGGTTCTCATAGTTAGCACATCGCATGGAATTCATTGAGGAAATGCATGTTTGCATAAGAGGGTAGACAATGGATTACCCATTAATTGAGGACCTTCCAATACTTTACTTGAATTGTGGAGTTGTTAAATAAAATAGAATTTTTAGTGGCCATGAGTGTTGGCACCCTAGTTACTAATGAAGGAAGAATGCTTGGGTGCATTCAAGAGAAACTTTTAGTTTCATATGTGTTGATTTGGGATCATGATCAACTTGTAGAAGGAAGCATATTCCTGCTGTAAGAGTGAATGAGAATGATTAGACCTATGGTGAGGAGGTTGGTTGAGATCCAACACACCATGGCAAGTTTTTTGCCATAAGTATAGAAAACTTGAACCCAATGTAAGTGTACATTCGGTATGGATGTGTCCATGAATATTGGCACACTGATTAATGTCAATTGATATTTGAGTTGCATTTGGAAATTTTGGTATGTTGAAAGGATGCATACATAAATAATGATATTTACTTTTTCTCTGTACCCTTGAATAGATGAAAATGACTTGGATTGTTAGTATGCATAGTTTTGAAGATATAATGTGCATGAAAACTAACAATTTGTTTGGTTGAGGAATGTTGAAATTGCAGGAAGAAAAGGGTCTTGGATATGGAAGTGTTATAAGCCCATAAGGAAGAACAATTACCTACTAAACTAAACTGCTATGGGAAGGAAAGTCTCATACTTGTGAATTTGGTTCCTGTGTAGAACAAATCTGAAAATAAATGTGGAATTTGGAAATATGTGGGTGACAGATTTGCAAGAAAATTATGAATTTGCAATTTATGATAATATCTCATAATTTTTGTATACTTATGATAAAGGTGAGACGAAAAATATCTATCTAGGGAGGATAGATGAAGCTTGTCAATATGGAAAGCATGAAAAAGGCTACTTTTGAGACATGAGAACCATGTGGTAAGACATGATCTCCCCAGAATATGTTGTGTTGTGGCAACACAAGCCAAAGGGACGCCTCGACAGAGAAATTATGAGGGGCGCCTTGACTGAAAGGCTCAATGAAGTTTTTAGAACTCTTCCTGTGTGAGAAATCCTTGGAAATGAAGGATGGATCACTCGAGGGACTGTATAGTAGAGAAGGGGATGCATGAGCCTTAGCCTAGAGGGTGAATGACCACAAGGAAGATGATACTTTGATAATTCTTATAAACTATTGATTGGGATCATGCACACAATGGGTATGTCAAGGAAGAACAATGAGCTAAGATAACAAGACAACCATATGGATGAAAATCCACCAACTACACAGATAAGTATTGTTCTAGATTATGAAATATTTCCTCTTGAATTTTTCACAATAGTAAGATATTTTCACATGAAATTGTGATTAATATGGTTTTTGTTCAAAATTATTGTAGGTAGGTCACGAAGGCCAAGGGGCTAGCAAGGACCTGACCAAGAAAGAGGATCAGGATTTCTGAATAAGCTAAATGAAAAAGGCATGATAGGTGTTATTGAGAAAGAACACAGAGGACGATGTTCCTTTTAAGGGGGAGGGGATTGTAATACCCCTGTTTCCCCCAGCTTGTAATCAATCATTAATTATGATCACCATGTTATTTCATGTGAAAAATGTAAATGTATTATTGTTTATATTTTCAATAACTGATTGTGGGGGTGAAGCCTTGAAGTACTGGTCATGATATCACTAGAGGAAAGAGTGAGGAAACTGTAGATATGCTTCATTATGTAAAAATCACCCTAAATTCTCTTTGTTGAAATAATAAGCCTCATCCCAACCCCAAGGAAAAACCAACTAATGAGAAAAGAACTGGTGGTTGAACAATCAACTACCACAATGAATGGAATCATGGAGGGTCTGGCTGAGGAGATAGAAAATTATCAGCCCGAAGTACCACAGAGTGCAGTTTCCTGCAGGCCCAGATTGACTCAAGTTCCTTCTGACAGAAGAAGAGGACAGGTCCAAAACCTTCCTAGGGAGATAAAAGGCGGGCAATAATACACAATAAAGAAGACAAGAGGGATACCATGCCCACAGGGGGGTGGGAACTGGATATGAAGAGAGAAAATAGGAAAATGCATGAGTCTCGGGGACTCTAAAGGATTAAGTTGTTTTGGTAAAAGGGAGAGAACAAGAGAAAGGATCTATAAGAGTTTGCAAAAAACATGACCTAAGTATAAGGTCATGAGCTTGATGTTGAGGGAGCATGTGATACACCTCGTAGAGACTATGACAGAGAGAGGATCTCTGAGAAATTTAAAACGTTCCCTAGTGATATCATGGCTTAGCATGGGGGTGGCCAGAGTTCTAAGAATGAATTCCTTTGAGCCTATGGTTGGGTGGAAAGGAGAACACCCATATTCAGTTGGTCAGTGATCGATTGTAATAGATAAGTATTTCATATACCCTGTGTAGTAGAATTGAAATGAGTGGTTGGATGTTTGTGTATATGAATAAAATTTGCATTGCATGATTAATATTAGTAATGCTTATTGTTGTTTTGTGAACCCATGCAATTGAATGGTTTCTTTTTTCCTCTACTTAGTAGCAAGAGAACTATTAGACATGGGTCTTCAAATAAAAGAAGGAATAATATTATAGTTTATGTGTTGGTTGGAAAATCCTTAAGGGAATTTTTCCAAGGATTGATCTTTTAATGTAAGAGTCAAGGAAAACTTTGCTATAATGCTTAAGTCTTGTTGATCCCTCAAAAATACCTTTCCCTATTTTATAACTTAAGTTCTATGAATGGAAGGACCTTTCTTCAAACCAGTCTTCTAAGAGACCACAGGCTCATGCCCATGTCCTCAACCAAATCTTGCCTAAGATTTATGAGTGTAGCCTTTGGAGCTTGACAAATTTCCATAGGAGCAGGTCCATGGAACCCTTCGCTACACTAAAAAAGGAGCTAATTTATTCAGGACTCCGGGAGTTCAGAGCTCCGAGGTGAACGAACATTGCAACATCCAAATGTGTCGAAGGAGATCTTTCGGATGGGTAAATTGATGGTTCACTTAAATTTGGCGGTCATTTACCCATTATCGTGGGATTCATCCTCTTGTTAAACCCCGATCCACTTATCAATCACAAAGTAACACAAACCATAGATTTGAGGATATTCAATATCTCCCCTGACCGTTGGATTGATGTCGTGGTCATTCATTGTTGATCAACTCCGAGAGTAAAAAGGAAACTAAACAGCCAAATTCTTGAACACCGAAGTCATGAAGAAACAGAGGCTATAGATATATGGATCTATGTGGACCTATCTTGACAATGAGATAAAATTTTATTGGGAGGTTGTTGGTGGGATTTTGGACTTCGGAGCTCTGGGAAATTTCATAGGTAGGAGAGGCTAGAGGCTCTCAGAGGTTGTTAGTTCAGAGTGACATGGCACGTTGAATAGAGGCTATCAGTCCAGAGTAACATTGACCATGGATCTAAGGATCCTTCGAGACCCTTCTTGATGTTAGATTGAGCCTAGTGAAAGGATAACATAAAGTACTCCAACAAAGTCCTACTTCGGTAGGTTCGACATGTTGGTGAAGGAGAATATCATCGGAGCATTGAAGGACAGAGTGACATGGCATGTTGACATCACATAGGATAATGTGGACCCATGTTTGGCATAACACGTGTGACCTTGATTCATGCTTTTCACATACCTTATGTGTCAAATAGACCTCGACATGTGTCACCAGTTGATTTGGCCACATGTCACCCTTGTCTTCTTCAAAATGTCTTCCATTGGATCAAACCAAGGAAGATTGTGGGTTGTCCGATAATTATTCGTCTTTCTAGATAAACCCCACTTCGGTTGATTCAGGATGCAAGGCGTGGAGATTACCTAAAGTGTTGAAGGTTGGAGTGACATCAACAGACGATGTGGACATATTAGATGGTAGGTTCTGACCATGTAATAGAGCCACCGCATGTCAGCCCGTGGCTAAGCCACCTGTCCTACTAATTTTTCATATATAGTATATATTTGGAGATATGGGTACCAGGTGTCAACATGGAATCATCGACACATATCTTTCAGGTGGTATATGTTAGTAGGGACACCCATGCAAAATGCCATGTATGCAAGAGGGACCCACTCTGGGAGTTCAGGAATTTGGAAATCTAGGTGTTTGGATTGATAAGACGCAAGCTCGAAAAAGGGTCGAAGGGTCAGAGCCACGTGGCAGGACTCTCGGGTTTGGAACTCGGGAGGATTTAAAAATAGATAAAAGTGGTTAGAGTGTCGAAGCACTGAAGTGCCTAAGCACCAAAGTTTCCCCTATTGTAGTGTTGAGATATGATAGGATGGGCCAACATGCGTCATGGTGAAGTGGTGTGTTAGGATAGCTCCATGTGGCATCGTGGGATTAGACATGAATTAGGTGTGGGACCCCACCCCTCTAGTCAAGTCTAAGTGAATGGTTAATTGTGGGTAAATCTTAACCGTTAGATCCAAAGGTGGACAGAGCTCCACTGTAGATTCTGGAATCAAGAGAGGCTTCGGGAATTTGGATCTCTGGGAAGATTCAACGTTGTACAAAAGAGCATGGAAAGGCTGAAGTCTGTAGGACTAGGTTCTGGCACCGATTGCATGGTAAGGTAAAAAGGGGAAAATAAGAAGCATTTATGTTCTAGGAGTGGATAAGCCCGCAAAAAATTGACATACATTTTCCCCTATAAACCATTCTTTCACAATCATGTCATTTCGAAAGGCTGTCGATCGGGCCCAAGATAGTGCCATGTTGGATCATACAGGGAAAGTGAAGCCACACAGATGCCACATGGTGAAGGGGGTGGCCATTGGCTAATGACATCCTAAAAACTTGAGAAGGCCTTAACTCTCGAACTAGAAGTCAGTTTCGGACGAGCTTCTAGTCATTGGAAATCTCTTGTGGAGTAGAATGCAATGGTGCCTCTCTTCGAGGAACTCAGAGAAGCTATAGAAAAGTGAAAAATGTATATCCCATCCCTTAGAATGGTACTTAAGGGTTGGGTGTGTTACATTCTATCATACATAAGGGAGGGGTGACAAAGCCTGAATCCTTGAAGAAGTTAACCAACATGACCTTTATATAAATAGAAATTGAAGTGGTATCACAAACACCAAAACAAGTAAAGAGGGGTAATATCCTACTTTCCCCGATGCAAACTCGTGCTTAAATATTGTGTTAGAGGAGGCTCTTGACACATTGGTTGCAATAATGGATTTAACACTCTTTAATTACTTATAAGTTTCATTTTTTGGCCTTGGAGAGTTTACTCTCCAATCCTAATCGAAGGCCCTCATCCTAGATAATGTTGTTTCACTATAAAAACAAAGAATTCTAATCAATTTTAGATTACATTATTTCCTTTTATGGATTTTTCTTAATTCCAAGGATGGCGGATGAAACTTTAGTGATATTTTGATTCTTGACCCAACCAAACAATGCAAATATGATCATGCAAATTCATTCTCTTTGATGAAATCTATCTATGGGAGGGAAAGAGACTTTTATTTTTCTTTGCAAATTTCAGAAATGAAACCTCAAGCACACCAAGCAACCAATAAGCAAATCAAATCTGAAACCAAATGATGATCCTAATGAATTTTATTTACTAATTCTTCAAAACAAAATCTAGCATGCAACAAATCTTCATTGTCTTTTTGTGATTTTTTCCAACTAAAATGTAACCATTTCCTGATTTATGCAAGAACATATAATAAAAATGGAAACTAGCAAAAAGCAACAAGCAAAGGGGTTGTAGGAAATTGGAAGTGAGGTTGTATCATCCCACTCCAATGTCATTAGAAAGATCTCACCCAACATTAAAAAATAATGGATCTTAACAATGTCAAAATCAATTGCAAAAGGGAACTCAACCAAATAAAACTATCAATCACCCACAAAATACAATTCTAGACCCCAAAGTTCACAAGCAAAATTATGAAAAGAGTTCCTAATATGATTCAAAAGGGATGAATATAGAAAGCAATTTTTCATTTTCCCTTTTATGTCATCCAAAGAATAATAAAAAATCCCTTGCAAAACTAAGTTATAAAGGTTTTATTCCCCAATAATAGGGACGGTAGGGTTTATAGCAAAAAACCCAAGAAAAAATTCACAAAAAATAGACTTTGTTTTGCACCCTATAGGACATTTTTTCTCGACTCTACAAGGTTACTCATGGGTTTACATCACTAGATGAATGAGGATCCTTGTGGGTTTTCCTTATTGTAACCTGCGAAGACCAGTAGTGGAATTTACATTCTTTTTCTCCTCACGGGTCAGATGACCTGCAACATGCGAGGCCCTATAAAACATTTTTAAAAATAGAGATTTGTCTCAGATCCAATCATATATGATGGATCTAATATCTAAGAGAGTACTAGGGAAGAAACAAATCCAAATCACAAACAAGCATTCAAAAAACTCTGAAAGAAACTTATGTGATAATGAAACACTCAAACAAAGACAAAACTAAAATAGAACAGACCATTGTAGAACCCTAAATCTCAGAGGATAGACTTAACCTCAAAAGTTCTCATCTTTTCTCTACAGATATGCAATTTTTATAGATCCTCATGGGACAGAGACCTGTCAATCAGGGAGGGTCCTCATGGGAATCCTATAGTTCAACAGGAGAGGACCTGACAAAATTTTGGTTTTTAAGAAAGGTAGATATGTTCCAGATCTTCCAGATATGTGTTAGATCTACCATATCTACTAGATCTAGGATCGGAATCAATCAAAAGAAGAATCAAAAGAAAACACAATCAAACAAAGGGAAGGATTGGCCAAGAAACTCAACCTAGAGAATAATTGTTCCCCAGTGGAGTCACCAGTTCTGTTAAGGGAAAAAGTCTCATAGGGATCTTACTGAATACACAACAAAATCTCCCTAGAATTATCCTATTAATCCTAGACGAAAAGGGTGATAGACTTATTATGATTTTCCTATATCTATATTCGAACACATAGATTCATGATTATCCTAAGGAGTGATGAATTGTGCATAGCTTTTGCGAGGTTGTCCTTCGTATCTCCTATATTTTGCATTCCTGAAAATTCATCTCCAAACTCCACAACCTGCTTCCTACATAAAAAAATACAAACAAAACCTTTCTACCTCTCTACTTTGGATTAGAATCCTAGATCTAATTTGATTCTAATCATCTCTAAAATTACATGAATCATATCTAAACATTTTTTCATAAATTACAAACATTTATAACGGGGGAAACCAAATTATCTATTGATAACATAAGAGAAATTACATCAAAGATACCTCAAGTGTTGATGCATGCTCCCCTGACCTCCTATCTCCTTTCTCCTCCCTTAGTTTCTTGTTCATACTGGACTCTCTGACTTCTAGCTGTGATGGATGGAACAAGTACCTCTGCAATTGAACAACATAACAATACTTGTAATTTCTCCATTTTTTTCCCCAAGACTTTCCTTTGTTATAGTGTAACAACCCTAGTTAAATAATTGCTTAAGGTTTATCAAGTATAATTAATTAATAATTAACTGTCCTAATGTATATTAGTTAAATAATGATTATTTATTAATAATATTAATTAATTAATTAATTATTGTTTAATATATGTTGATTAATTAATTAATTAACTAATTAACTAATTTAATGTTTGGGTAACGAATTAAAAGTTTAATAATTTTTAATTTATTTAATAGAAAACTTAACATATGGAGGGATAAGGTATTGAATGGAGGGATAAGGCATTAAACAGAGGGATAAGGTGGGTGGCATTGAATGAAGGGAGGAGGCAGTGAATGGGAAGGAGGATATGAGGGGGCAGAGGCATTCAGGAGAGGGACTTTTGAGTTTTGGGGGAAAGGAAGCATTGTTTTGAGATTAGGGACTGTATTTTTCTGCTTTTGGAGTTTGGGTGGACTGTTACAGAGGAGCATCGGTTGCTGGGAGTTTTGGTCTCAGGGGCCAGGAATCCTTATGGAATCCTGGAGCTAGGGAGCTTGAGAGGCTCTGTTCCTAGATGGCTAGGTGGTTAGACGGTTTTGGGCAGTGCATCAAGTAGAGTTGGGGACAAAAGAGCTTGGGACGACAGTCACATCAATTAGAGGTATGAAATTTCATTATTTTGTTGTGTTATGAAATTGATTATAATCTGCTCGTAAATATTATTATGCTGTATTATGTGGTTATCATCATGCTGTTGAATATGCTTGTATGCTGAGTAATGAAATTGCTTATACGTTGAAAGAAATTTTATGTTTAAATTTATTAAATTTTAGGTTATGTTAGATAGGACCTTACACTTGGTATCAGAGCACGGTTCTAACACTTAGGGCCTATGGACCTTCCCATGTAAAATTTAGGAACCCAAGTAAAGTTTAGGAACAAATATTAATTCAAGTCTTTCGATTTATTTCAACTCTAATCTGAGTGTTATGTGAATGGAATATCCCTTGTTGTTGTCATAATTCATGTGTTTGTTGTTATCCCAAATGACTCTTATTAATATTATCCCTACTATATATGCATTGAAAAAAACGCATGCAAATATCAAAAAAAAAAAACCCTAAATTCTCTTTCAAGTATAAAGAAGATTTACATATTCTGAATAATACTTGTACTCATGTATTTAATCTGATATCATTTTCCCGAAGGATGAATATGATAATCTTGACAAAAAAAAAAAAAAAGTTCCAAACGTAGTCTCCAAACTACAAAATCCACCCTATGATGGTGTCTGAGACGAGAAGTCTATACAAAGATGTTAAAACACAATAAAACGAAGAAGAGAGCATCTGAGATCCCTAGAGGGTCTCATATGAAGCATAACCTAGATAATACCATTTTCATGGGCCTGTGAGCCAAAACAAAGTAGCCAATGAAGCCAAAAACTTCCAGCTGAAAAATCTGTGAGTAAAAGCAGAGAGCCTCAACCCGATACCACCTCCACTAAGCTCCTAGTCCATGAAATAATTTAATTTTAGCAAGAAAGTCGTACATTATAGGATTTTTTTATTTCAGTAGACATGTGGAGGGAGCATGCACTGAAGTTTTTTTTTTTAGGGAGATGGACTGGCGAAAACAATTTTGTGACTGATTGAGGTGGATAGGAGGTAATGTCTGTGCATAAAGTTGAGAAAGAGAAGCATCATAATAATAATAATATTCAGGAAATGCCACAGACCTGTGTAGAAAAGACACCACAGTGTGCAAGCTATGGTGGTTTGGTGCCTTCTCTTTGATTGATTGTGGATATAGTTGTCTGTATACAAAGGAGGAGAAATCAGCAGAGAGAAACAAAGCTTGATTTATTCCATAACGTGCTTCATATTACCTTCTTAAATTCTAATGATTTGAACCTGACAGGTCTAGAGAGAGTCACGTTCTAAAAGTCTGAAAGTACTTGCAAGTGGGACGCCACATTGTTCCTTCTTACTTGACGAGACAATAATGTAATGACAAAAAAAAAAAATTGTGCTTCTGTCATGTTCTGCCAAGCCTCCAGGGATAGTCACCTGCACATATAGTCACGGGTTAGAAAGAACAAATAAACCATTGAAATCCTAGCACAACCCCCATTCCATAAGCCATAATACAGGTCCAACTATCCAATAAAATAAAATAAAAAATGCAAATCCCAACGCCAAGCCCATGAGACCATGCCACACAGACTCATTACTTCTTCTCACAGTCAAACGGACTAATAAAGCAGCAGAAACCTGAACAAAGGCATCTCCTAAGAGATTCAAACTCTCACAAGGAAACCCCATGTACTTAGCAGGCTCAAGACAATCCGAGCACACAAGTGCCAAGCGCCAAACCAAATAACGTGGAAGAGGAGCCCACAGGGTGCAAATCCCATTCACTACGCGTCAAGCGCATGGCCACAGGCCCATATTTACGCATAGCCAATCCATGAGAGGGTGTCAATATTTCCATCCCGACCCATCATCCATTCAGTGCTAGCCCACGCGACCTGCAACCACTACACACGGTAAAAACTATATATATATAGTCACTGTAACCAACACTAGCGCCAGCCCACGCGACCAACAACCACAACTCACAGTCAACATATAAGCACCAAAACCAAACAAAAGTACCAGGCTTATGCAAATACAGTGGGAAGGGGGCATGCATGTGTTGAATGGGAAAACCCTTACCAGAGTGCAGAGAAGGGAGGCAAATGAATGATAGGCGAAGCAAGGGTTGGGCGCATAGAGTTTAGGGTTAAGATAGAGAACCCGAGAGTATGTGAAAGGTTGTGGGTAGTGATGATCGAGGCAAGGGGGTCATGTGGGCCTCATGCGAGGACCCACAATGCCCGTTTAATATTTTTTTTATTTATTATTATTGTTTTAAGTTAATTAACTATTTTAATTTATTATATATATATATTATTTGCTTTAAACAATTTTGTTTAAACTATTTATAGATTAAATGTTAATTGTTTAAATGTTAACTAATTTTATTTCTTTTTATTTATTGCTTTAAACTATTATTAGATTAAATATTAATTGTTTTAAATTTGTTAAATTTGAATAGATTAAAAAAAAAATTATTATAAATATTTAAATTATGAATATATATTTAAATTATATATTTTAAATTATATTTAAATTATAGATTTAAATTTAGGTTTAAACTTATTTTTAATATATATTTTAAATTATATTTAAATCTAGGTTTAAACATATATCGGTTTAAAACTAAGGTGATTAACTCATTAGTCCTTAATAATTAATCAACATTAGGTTGAAAATCACATTAATTAGTTTTAAACGAAAAGTTTAAGGACTTAGACCAAGATAAGTGGGAGGGGGTTTCATGCACGCTAGGAAAGTAAGCTAGAGGAATTGATGAGTGTGGTGCGATGCTAGCATAGCTACCAGGAAAGGGAGTCAGTAGTTTTCTTAGGCAGTGACACAAAGCTTAGACGCTTTAAACCTAACCTAGCCACCTCCCCTAAAGAGAGTAACGTTTGTTTACAGACAAGTAAAAAAAAACTTACGCCTAACCCTGTTTTCTAGTTTAAGTTGCACAAATGTGAAATGTCCTTGAACTCACCCTGGCAACTTTGGTTGATGCAGATTAAATTATACAGGATGGTTAGGACTCAAGGAGATCAAGGCAGAGGGGCATATTCGCAGGGACCACCAACCCCGCCACCACCATCACCTGAACTAGCTCTCATACTGCGCTCTTTGGAGGCCATAAATGAGACTTTAATGGGGCATCAACCAACATGGATCGAAGTGGAGCCCCCACCATCTGGAATGGGTAATCCAGAAGCGTCGAGGGATTTAGGGGGAGGACCTCCACCCGAAGACATCACTAGAGAACTGCAGAAGATCAAACTTCCGGATTTTGTCGGGGGTCGTGCCAGTGAACATGCCGAGGCATGGTTGGAAGGCATGACAAGGTGTTTTGCCTTAAGAGACTGTGCCTCCACTTCAAAGGCGAAGATAGTGATTTTTCAATTGAGAGACAGTGCGTTGAACTAGTGGGGCAACTTGGAAAGGAAACAACATCTTACCCCGGACACCGTATCTTGGGAACTTTTCGAGGAGAGGTTCCGAAGGAAATATCTACTGGCTTTCTACGAGGAACAAAAGGTTGGAGAATTTCATGCTCTAGTACAGGGAAACCAGACCATAGAAGAATATGAGATCAGGTTTATGGAATTGGTCAAATATGTTTCATACATGGATAATGACCAACGACAAGAAGAACGCTTTGTCTATGGGTTAAACCCTAAGATAAGGGTTATGGTGTGGATGTGGAAACCCTCTTCAGTAGTAGAAGCATTGGAAAATGCGTGTTATGCGGAGGAACACATGAACTTAAATGGAGATACGAAACTGACCTTCCCACATCGTCCTGGATTCGTGGGGAAGGCCCCTAGGACATTTCCCATCGGAGGGGGCTCAAGGCCACCTCCATATGGTAATAGAGTCGCACCAAGGACAGTCACCACAGGTATTTCAATAGCAGCGAGTGCAGCATCTCGTTCATCACCAACGACATAGGCAGGTCAACGACCATCCTAGGGGACAGCTAGTAGGGGTAGGGATTCCAGGGGAAGGAACTCATTTCAGAGACAGTCACATAATAGTGTGCATGTTCAATCTCCTGTTACCTATTGGGGATGTGGAGGACCCCATTATCAACATGACTACCCAGAGTTACAATCATGATTTGTGCATAGAGAAGGAAAGGCCCCGATGGGAAGAGCAAGTAGCAGCCACCAGATTTATGCAGCGGTAAATAATCTCCAGGTAAAACAACAATTCATGGTGGTGGAGTCATCAGGTACGCTAAATCATATCAATTTAAAGATTTTATTTGATTATGGTGCTACAGATAGTTTCATTTCACCATCTGCATTAGAAAAGAGTGGATTGGCAGCCTACGAGCACGATGACTTTAAACAAGTCGAGATGGCTTCGGGGGAAAAACAAGTGGTAGGACCTAGCATTGATAATTGTATAGTAGACCTAGGAGTGTGTACTACCAGGTTGAAGGTATACGTTATTTCTCTCGGGATGTATGACCTAATGATTGGAATGGATTGGTTAGAATCCCATCAAGCTATGGTAGATTGTTTTGCAAAAAGGGTGCTTTGTGTTGATGAAAAAGGAAGGCCAGTAGAGATCCAGGGTGTACAGAGAAAGGTGTCATTACGCTTTATCTCAACTATGAAGTTTAAGCGATGCTTGAGGCAAGGGTGTCAACTATATGTAGTGGAAGAAATTAATGAAAGGAAGGGACCCTCCTTGGATCAGTACCCGGTTTTGTTAGAATTTAAGGATGTTTTTCTGAACGAGTTACCAGGGTTACCTCCTGAGAGGGCGCTTGATTTTACTATTGAGATAAAACTTGGTGTAGAACCAATTTCCAAGACTCCGTATCGGATGACAGTGCCAGAACTTTGTGAGTTGCAAATGCAGTTGAAAGAACTACTAGACTTAGGGCTAGTAAGGCCTAGTATCTCACCTTGGGGTGCACCAGTAATTTTTGTAAAGAAGAAAGATGTTTCCTTATGATTGTGTATAGATTACAGGGACTTGAACTGTGCTACAGTGAAAAATAGGTACCCAATGCCATGAATAAATGACCTCTTTGATCAGATGAAAGGAGCAGCGTTATTCTCAAAAATTGATTTGCAATCAGGGTATCACCAGTTAAGGATTTAGGAAGGCGATATTCCTAAAACTCCCTTTTGAACTCAATTTGGACATTACAAGTTCATCGTCGTACCTTTTGTATTGACCAATGCGCTAGTAGTATTCATGAGCCTCATGAACGGAGTATTCCGGAAGTACTTAGACCATTTTGTACAAGTCTTTCTAGATGACATCCTCATCTATTCCAAGAACGAAAGAGAACATGAGGAACACTTGCTAGTAGTGTTGTCCTGCCTTAGAGAGAACAAATTGTATGGGAAGTTTTCAAAGCGTTCCTTCTTCCAGAACGAAATCCACTATTTAGGACATATCATTTCTGGTGAAGGAATCTCTGTGGACACAGAAAAGGTAAAGGCCATTATGGAATGGCCAGTGCCGAAAAATTCCCATGAGGTCAGAAGCTTCATGGGGCTAGAAGGTTATTATCGAAGATTTGTGGAAGGGTTCTCTAAAATAGAGAAACCCATCACCATTTTGTAGCGCAAGGGGGTTAGGTATGAATGGACAGAATAATGAGATAGTGCATTCATCGAACTTAAGAGGTTACTAACTAGTGTGCCAATTCTATGAGTGTCGGATATGGAAAAAGACTTCACAGTCTGCACGGATGCCTCGAACCAAGGGTTGGGGTCTGTGCTAATGCAGGATGGAGGAGTGATAGCTTATGCGTCAAGGAAGTTGAAGAAACACGAAGAGATTTATGCTACTCATGATTTAGAGTTGGCAGTTGTAATGCTGGCTCTGAAACTTTGGAGGCACTATCTTGTGGGGAGAAACTTTGAGCTCAAAATGGACCATCAAAGCTTAAAACATCTCTTCACTCAAAGGGATCTGAATTCCAGGCAAACGCGATGGAGTGAGTTTATGAGTGAGAACGATTTTGGTATTTCATACATCAAAGGAAAGGAAAATGTGGTCACAGATGCCTTGAGTAGGAGACCACGTGTCTTCTCCTTGGTACCCTTAAAGGTCAATCTGAAGGAACGTGTGTTGATGCAACTCCAAGGAGACAGTTGGTATTTAAAGGTTACTTCAAACCTTCAGAGTGGGAGGAAATTAGATCCAAAGTATGAAGGATATAGTCTGGAAGCATACAGACTGTTAAGATATTGAGGAAGGATGTGTGTCCCTGAAGGTGGGGATATTTGAAGCATCATACTGAAGGAAGCCCATAGATCACTTTATTGTGCGCATCCGGGTGTGAAGAAGATGTACGTAGACATGAGGAAACTCTTCTTCTGGGTAGGCATGAAGCACGATGTAGTCCATTTCGTCACCAAATGCATAGAATGTCAACAAGTGAAAGCCGATCACCATCCCCTGGCAGGCCTCCTACAACCACATGATGTCCCTATGTCCAAGTGGGAAGTCATCTCTATGGATTTTGTAGTGGGGTTGTCGTTCACATCTCATAGACACAATGCCATTCTTGTGATAGTTGACAAGTTAACCAAGAGTTCTCATTTTATTCCGGTTAGAGACACTTACGATGCCACTGATGTGGAACGCATGTTTGTAAGTGAGGTCATCTATTTGCATGGGATACCTAAGAATATCATTTCAGATAGGGACTCAAGATTCACTTCTAGGTTTTGGACAAGTTTGCAGTCAGCATTGGGGACTTAGTTGAACTTAAGAACAACTTATCATCCTGAAACAGATGGGAAAACTGAGAGAGTAAATCAAGTCATGAAAGACATTCTTAGGATGTATGTCATGGATAATCAAACCAATTGGGAGAAGTACCTACCTTTGGTAGAGTTTGCCTACAATAATAGTTTTCATATCTCCATCAGAATGCCACCCTACAAAGCTCTGTATGGAAGGCCATGCATAACACCATTGAGTTGGGAAAGATTAGAAGACCGAGTAACAGTTGGGCCAGAATTGATTCAAGAGATGGAGGAATAGGTGATTCAGATTAGGCAGAGACTAAAGGAAGCACAGGATAGGCATAAAAGTTATGCAGATGCACATAGGACTGACCAAAGTTATAAAGTGGGAGACCAGGTTTTCATTCATATCAGGCCTAATAAGAGTACCATAAGGTTTGGGAAGGGGACAAAGTTGTGACCTCGATTTATAGGACCATTCAAAATCCAAGAGAAAATTGGACCTGTTGCCTATCATCTCGTACTTCCACCCCACCTGCATAAAACTCACAATGTTTTTCATGTATCTATTTTACGTCATTATGTTGTTGATGAATCACATAAACTAAATTGGAAGGAACTGCAGGTATCTGACATGGGAACCCTCACGGTAGAACCGTTACGCATATTGGACCGTAGAGTCTGACAGCTCAACAACCGTCTAGTAGACCAAGTTAAGGTCTAGTGGGACAAGTATAGTCCAAGATCTGCTACTTCGGAAGATGCCGAGACACTACGACGAGATTATCCCTCACTTTTTTGACCACCTTGAGAATATGTTTCTCGAAGGTTGGGTGTATGTAACACCACCTTTTGACTTAGACAACCAGGATTACCTAAGGCCTAAACACCTTTATTTCCTATTTCACAGTGAAACTATTAAATGATACACTTGAACTTTTAAGACGTATGAACTTTTATGAATGTTTCAATGTATTTGAATAATGATGGATATGATGCGATATATTGTGAGAATGTAAATTTTATGAGTGTTTCAATGTATTTGAATACTGATGGATATGATGTGATATATTGTGAGAATGTAAATTTTATCTATGTTTAAATGTATTTAAATAATGATGGATATGATGCGATATATTGTGAGAATGTAAATTTTATGAATGTTTAAATGTTATCTGAATGATGTTGGATATGATGCAATCTATTATGTGAATGATAGTTCTATGAACGGGTAACGTTAATTGAATTATGGGGTATTATGAGATCTATTTTTTTTTAAACTTGAAAACTTTGATGTTAAAGTTGTTGGTACAGGGATACCGAATTCAGATTTTAGTTGTATGCAATTACATGATAATAATGCATAGATGTGTATGAGTTTGTGTTACAGACTAATCTGCAGGTCATTGGGCTATGAAATAGCCAAGGGATAATGATAATGGAAGTGGATGTCGTGACCACTGACTAAGAAACAATATGGTATGAATATTTATATGTGAAATTATACTGGTTTGGATACATTGCTATGATATGTGGACCAGTGCAGGATTTCAGGAGGTGAAACTACCCAAATCCGAATAAACGATGAAAAAACTCCCAACAACACGGTGCCACTGTATATTCCATTGTAGGGTGTGGACCCTAGTCCTGTTAGGAGGGGTGGAGGCATTTCCCACCGTGTATCCTCCGAACCCTGGAGTCATGGGAGGACGATATTAGCTCATGCTCCCCTAGACATGTGATGATCACTGTCAATTCCCTGCTGGGGAAGTTTGTTCAAGATAGTGACACTTCCTCTTATGGGTTCTATTTGGAGTTAGGTCAATATAGTTGATGCTCCAAGATAGTCCAGTAGAGGAAGGATAGGAATGGAAGATGGAAGTTAGGGAGGAAGGATGAGGAGATTTGTCTTATGGTGGAATTTATTGTTTTTCCTTCTGAAAAGAAAATGGATATATATGAATATTCATAATTATGTAAGTACACTACAATTGTCTAAATAACATTGTTGAGCTAGATAAGTGTAATTAAAGGCTTTCACAAACATTTGATTGGTTTATTGTCTTTTATAAAATGAATAGTCTTGTTGAATGGATTGGATGCATATGGAAATTACTATATAGATGATAGTTATTGATATTAGTACATGAACGAGACTTGTATGTACTAGCCACACATGCATTTCTTTCACATGTACACTATTATGTATGAGTTTTCTTGGCTTACTTACTAATAATGTCGGTTATTTTTTATGAATGTGTGAACCATGTTTCTTTTCCTTTGTATCATAAAATGCTTTAACTTCGGGATGAAGTTTCCTGAAGGGTGGGTGTATGTAAACCCTAGTTAAATAATTGCTTAAGGTTTATCAAGTATAACTAATTAATAATTAATTGTCCTAATGTATATTAGTTAAATAATGATTATTTATTAATAATATTAATTAATTAATTATTGTTTAATATATGTTGATTAATTAATTAATTAAGTAATTAACTCATTTAATGTTTGGGTAATGAATTAAAAGTTTAATAATTTTTAATTTATTTAATAGAAAACTTAACGTATGGAGGGATAAGGCATTAAATGGAGGGATAAGGTGGGTGGCATTGAATGAAGGGAGGAGGCGATGAATGGGAACGATGATGTGAGGGGGCAGAGGCATTCAAGAGAGGGAGTTTTGATTTTTGGGGGAAAGGAAGCATTATTTTGAGATTAGGGACTGTATTTTTCTGGTTTTGGAGTATGGGTGGACTGTTACAGGGGAGCATCGGTTGCTAGGAGTTTTGGGTTCGGGGGCGAGGAATCCTTATGGAATCCTGGAGCTAGGGAGCCAAAGAGGCTATGTTCCTAGCTGGCTAGGTGGTTAAACAGTTTTGGGCAGTGCATCAAGCAGAGTTGGGGACAATAGAGTTGGGGACGACAGTATCATCAGTTAGAGGTATGAAATTTCATTATTATGTTGTGTTATGAAATTGATTATAATATCCTCGTAAATATTATTATGTTGTATTATGTGGTTATCATCATGTTGTTGAATATGCTTGTATGTTGAGTAATGAAATTTCTTATACGTTGAAAGAAATTTTATGTTTAAATTTATTAAATTTTAGGTTCTGTTATATAGGACCTTACATATAGTTCTTTGGAGGAGGCTTGGGAGTGCTTATATATCTTCTAGATACCACTAGACACTCGAAGATGTGAGTTATTATGTCCTTTCCATGAAGATACAATGCACAAACCATTCCTATCACCTCATAACTCCTTGATTATACAATTTTTACAGATACTCGTTTGTTGAACAGTGTTGACCAACGAGGGTCCTCACCTATCGTCTACTATATGTCTAGCAAGGACCTCTAAGAGGGCTCCAAAAGTGATCTAATATTAGGAAAAATGTGTATTATAGATTTTTTTCTCTTATGGATACCTCTCTGGACACTATCTAGAATATTTTGCATGCAATATAATGTTTTCCCATGATCTTCAAATATTGTATGCATGGCATACAAAAGTGTCACCCTTACCAACTCTTTAATCAAAAAATGTGTTCTCATCTTGCTCCATTACATCTAATGGTTTTTTTCTATCCCTTTTCCAAATAGTAGATTGATTTCATGACATGTAATCCCGCCTCAGATAATGGCCATGGCTATGTCATTGTGGTCATTGACTACTTCACTAAGTGGGTTGAGGCGTTGTCTACATTTTCTAACAATGGCACCATTACCACTTTATTCATAATCAAACATATTATTTCTAAGTTGGGTGCTCCTAAGACCATAGTGACGAACCATGGATCCCATTTTCATTACAATATGATGACCAAACTATATTCCACGTTGGGTTTTCTGCATGAGAGATCAGTCCCTTATTATCCTTACGAAAATGGTCTTGAAAACTATGATCCATAACTTAAAGTTATCAATCATGTCCTAAAAAACATGATCCAAAGGATGCTAGGAAAGCACAAGAACAACTGGCATATTATGCCATTTTTGGAATCATGGGCCTACCGAACCTCAACCAAGACTTCTACTGGGTTTACACCATTCCAACTTGTTTATTGTATAGAGAGTTGGAGATAGTCCAATCAATTGAATGTGAGATCATATCCCTAAATCTAGTCGTAGAACCTTTTCACGATACCTCCATTGATGGAGAATGTCTCTTATATTTTGTCCATATTGATGAAAAATGTTGTGATGCTACCTCATCCAATGGGACTCATAAGAAGCATGTAAAATAACAATGTGACAATTTGGTATGAAATCATGTATTTGTGAAGGGTGACTTGGTCTTGGTCTATGACCTAGACCATGACATGTTAGGACTAGGTAAATTTGAATCCATTTGGCAAGGTGTATACATTATTAAATGTGTCCAACATAGAGGGTCCTACAAGTTAGTTGATTATTATGGGAATCCTCTTTGAGATCCCGGTAATGGGATCTAGCTCAAAAAATTATTATGCCTAGGCCACTTGACCACATGATGCTTTGTACATAATGTATTTTTAGATTTAGGAGTGGCTTTCGTTTCCTTTGATGTGTGTAGGTTTTCTTGGTTTGATGCTTATCATGCTTTATGATTTATTTGTAGAATTCAAAATCCACCTCATTCTATGTGGTATTCACATATTGCATTAACTATAGTACATGGAATATAGCTTCCATTACTTAGATGATGTTCTCTCCCACCGAAAAACTACTGATTTCAAGGGGATTTTACCTTGGCCCTGCAATCTGTTATCCCAAATTCCCAGGGATAAATAAGAATATGATGTCTTGAGGCCCTTAGGTTATGGACATGGAGTACCGAGAGACGTATGGCTAACAACATCGACTCACACAGGAAGAGACCTGCATCACCACCACACCACCTTAGTTCATCATGATGGAGTTCGCCACATTAGTTTATTTTTGGAAGACAATGGGTCTTGCTCCATGAGGTACAAGTCAGGTATTGTGTTAGGTGTCACTTTAATATTTGATTCATTTTGAGTATGTTTCATTTTGAACTGCATTTGATTATGTAACATCTACTTGGAAATTATGTTATTTTCCTTGTTTCACCTTGGTCGTTGACATTGTGCCCTAGTAAGTGATCACCCTTAGGAATGGGTTTTCTGTTGGGATTTCACCTTGACAATCCATTGTTCAATCCCCAATCATATTTATCATTTTCCATACTTCATCCTCTCATCTCCCTATCTTTTGGGATTTTCGGGTGTACTAAACCAAGAAGGGATTGTCCCTCATTTGATGCGAAGAAGGGGCTAAAGGAATAGAGGGAATGTAGCTCGAAAAAGATAAAAGCCAAATCATAAACTTCAATACACTCTCCCAAAGAGGTCTTGAGAACATTGAAATGTTTCTCTTAAAAAATGAAAGACCTCCAAAATCAAATAGATACATATATGATGTCCCACTTGTTGAGGGATCTACACAAGTGAGTTAGAATTTTGATTTTACCCCTATGGCACTCTGTGTACCTCTCCCTTCAAGTGACATTGTGGTACTTCCCCAAAATGTTTATTTTACCCATAGGGAGTACCCAGCCATTCTGGAACTTAATTAATTAATGGCAACAAATGGGCTTGGAAAAAGGATGCACTGGAAATAAAGCTGCAACACACCCTCTACAAAGGCACCCATAAATGAGACACTACGAAACCTTGTATGTCATGAAACCCATGCAAAAGTGTATTAACCCCATTCACTTCATTTTATCGACATGGATTATAAAGGGTTCCACCTCGGAAGCACTCCTTCACTTGAGGAATGAATCACCCAATAGGTCACCTTGTCAACCCTCCCATATCTAAACTTGGCAAATTGCATAGGTTCTTTGAGCACTTGTTTAGTTTGATGAGGTATTTTTTGATGTACATGCCTTGATGGATCTTATATTAAATGTCACTCTACTTTCAATGATACTTTGACTTGATATCATTGGAGGGTGCACTTGTTGTCTTTGCAGGACCTTGACTAGTGGACATTTTGGAGAATCCCAACTTGGGCCTTCGTTGAGGCAAGAAGCCCACAAGTTGGATGCCATGGCATGCACACTGGATTATGATTGTAGCCCTTGTAGTATTTGGAGACACCTCATATGAACTCTCCTATCCCTTCAACACACCAACTATTTTCCTTTGGAGGCTAGAGCGTTACATTGTGGGGATTGGCGCCTTGTTGGGGGATAGGGTTTGGAGTGGTGGTGTTGTTGAATTGACACTTGGAACCTTTTTGATGGAGAGAAGCATTGTCTTGATGGAGGATACCCTAGCGCACAAGGAGGAGGACTTTGGAGGACCAACAATTCATATCTAATCTCAAATGACTTGCTCAAAGTGCCAAACGTTTCCCTGGAAGGGTGACATCATGTCTTTTTAGGGTTTTCTAATGTGCAAAAATAATATTACTTTGTAAATATGAAAAACAAAGGTAAATGTCTCTCTTATTTTGTGGTTTACCCTAATTTAAGTGGAAAAACACTTTTTAGGAGATTTATATAAATAAGGATCATTTCTATTTCATTTTTATCATAGTTCTCCCATTTGGAGAAAGACTCCTTGGCTGAAATTTTTTCCCTCTTTGGGAAATTTGGATCTCTCTCTCTCTCTCTCTCTCTCTCTCTCTCTCTCTCTCTCTCTCTCTCT